>CM031683.1:20941642-21239142 GCA_006182925.3 Reinhardtius hippoglossoides | reverse complement strand
CAATCGCTTTTAAAGCACTTTGCAATTGATTTGTTTGAAAGGTGCTATATGAATAAAGTTTTGATTGATTTGATTGATTGATTGATCATCATAATAAACAATCGATTAAAGAGATAAAAGACGAGAAAGGTGTCGAAAAAGCATTCCTAGATTATCTATTATCATTTAGAAGTCAATTAACAATTAGATTGTTAATTGATGAATCAAATGATAATCAATCTAAAACCTCACATATGCTCGAGAAGTTGTCCCTGTGGGAAAGTGTTGAGGGTTTTGCTTGCTCTGGGAAAACTTCTGTCCTGATATAAAACATCAGATAATCAGCGTGACCTTGGGTCTTTCACAGGTGGCGTTTGTTTGTGTGAACAGTTTGAGATCCTCCGGATTCTCACTCCCACCCTCCGACCTCCTCCGTGGCTCAGTGAGAGCAGCTTCTCCTCAATGAACCGACACTTACTGTAAATACTTTGTGGATCTTCACCTGCAGAACAAACGTGAGAACAAACAGGATTTTACACCATGTTTACAAG
This sequence comes from Reinhardtius hippoglossoides, assembly GCA_006182925.3. Taxonomy (NCBI): domain Eukaryota; kingdom Metazoa; phylum Chordata; class Actinopteri; order Pleuronectiformes; family Pleuronectidae; genus Reinhardtius; species Reinhardtius hippoglossoides. Next base: position 21,238,612 of record CM031683.1, on the reverse strand, counting down.
CGGTTTCTACTCCAGACCACTGTGAGGCGCTACGGTCGCGACTGGAAGTAAATTTAGACGTAGTAGTAGAAGAAGAAACAAATGCGGAAATGTAGCGGATGTTTTCAAATGGCGTAAGAACGACAACCGGTAATCTCGTTACACTCGTTGTATTTCAGAGATAATGTTCGTGAACAGACTTTAATAAACATAGTGAGCTCGTACCGACGCGGATTTCCTGTCGCTGTCCGTCAGCTAGCTTAAATGAGCTAACGGTAGGTGTGCTAATGATGACTTTCTGTGTCCTGTGGTGTGTTGTTGTTGTGTGTCAGTTAACTGTTAGCTTAACTCTGTATATGAGATCGTTTCAGTCTAATATGGATATATTTGTATTTGTGACACAGGTATTTGTACCTTAGATGTGTCAACCACTAGTTTGACTGATTTGAATTGTTCACATCGAGTCACCCATTATGTTAAAGACATAATAACTGTCTGTGAAGAGCCAGAGGTTGTGGTGTCTTGTTGTGGCTCAGTGTGTTTTATTGTTGTAACCCCTTCACAGGAAAATGTCTAAAAAGTCCAAAAAGAGGAAGCACAGGAAGTCGTCTTCATCCTCCAGTGAGGAAGATGAGAAGGTGAGGAAGATGACACTTAGTTATCTTTACTATTGTTGATCTGAGCCGTCTGTGTTGATGAAATCCTCTGTTTTGATTTGTCTTTTTAATATTAATAATATTAATAATAATAAATCTTATTTATATAGCACTTGAGTTTACAAAGTGCTTTGATAGCAAAGCAAGAAAAGTAAATATAAGAGAAATAACAATCAGCAGGCTCTAATGTGAAAAGGAGGCCAAACAACCACGTTTAGATGGTCGGACACGAGGTGGTGTTCAGATTAAATGAATACATATAGAGCTATGTCACATGAAAACTTGAACACATAAAAGCAGAGATATGACAGTCAAATAAATAAACAAGTAAAATAAAAGGTGAGAAGAAAACGATCAATACACAGTAAGAACATGACATCACATGAAAGAAGTCAATAAAATGATGTAATAGAAGTCACTGACGAGGGACCCTGATGGCAAAAGCATGGTCACCTATAGTTTTCAACCTCGACTTTGGAACAGTCTTCAGGGCTCCAGCTGAGGATCTAAGGCTGTGATGTAGCTTGGGGCCAGACTTTGAATTGCTTTGAAAGTAATTTTAAGTCATGATATCAGAACTGTGTGATTGTAATGGGCATTAAAGGCTCAGCCAGGGCCTGAGAATGATAGTGATGATGAACTGTAGCTGCTCCTGTCAGAGAACTGAGGCCAGTTAAACATCTCCACGTGTTCCCCTGCTCATCTTCATCCTATCTCATCATATTTATACACTTTCTTTATTTTTCTATCTTTTGAACTCCTATCCTCCTCTGCAGCCTCTTCTGTTTCATGGGGACATACAGTGTAGTGTTATCTAAAATAAAAATGAAATGCTAATACATGTCTACAGGAATCCTGTTTTTGGTAGGGGCGAAATTAAATACGGGATAAATCAAAGAAAGTCATAACATGAATGCAGTCTATCAACAACCAAGCCAAAACTCATGGTACCCCGTGAGAAAGTGGTTCAGGACTTTGTTTGCCCTCAATAGTGATGCGAAAACTACTGTCCTGACATTTGTTGAAATAATAAACGTAACCTTGGTGGAATCACAGATAGCGTTTGTTTGTGGGGGCAGGTCGAGATCCCGGATTCCCACTCCCACCCACTGATGTCTACTCGAAAAGAATTCTGTGAAAATGAATACCTGACAAATCAAAGAATCTCATAACATAAATGCATAAATGTCCTCAGGATGTATCTTGTACTCCCAACAAGCTGTTCACATGATATTTTGTGTTTTATCTTTCCTTTTTTCTAGGCATCCAAAAAACATGGTGTCACCGACAGTTCCAGATGTGTTAAGAGGAGGCAGGAGAGGTCAGAGGTTTTAACAACAATGGCAGTAATATATACGAACAATATACTAACTATCGTGAGCATCATTCACCTTTCAAGTTACATGATTATCACTGACTGTGATATTGCCTGTCTTCTTCTACATGTAGCTGTGCAGCAAAACAGGAAAAGTCTGTTTCTTCTTCAACAAAAGATGATTCCCAAAGCGCCCGCCGGATCAAAACACCCGTCTACAGACTCGCAAAAACAGAGACAACAGACCAGAAACCTGTTAATAAGGGAGAAGAATGCACAAAAACAAAAAGTATCTCTTTGCCATTCCACAGGGGAAATTGCTCTGATAAAACAAAGGATTCTATTTCAGGGAAACATAAAACTGTAAGTGGGAGTAAGACTGTGGAGAGTGGTCCCTCAAAGCCCTCGAGTTCTGACACTTCAGGTCGAGTTTCTCAGAAAACAGAGCGGATCTCTAAAGGCAGCTTATCTGAAACGTCTTCCCGGAGGAGCCCATCAACTTCACAGAATCGAACATGTCCAAGTTCGGTTTCTGCTGAACAGAAGGAACAGAGGCACAATGTACAGAAGAAGAAATACAGAACTGAGGAACCACCAGGACTAGAAGGGAGAGCCACACTATGAAGACCAAGGAACCAAGCAGGACCTCCTCTGTCCTCACAGATTCTTTACTGCAGAAGAGAAAGGAGCTGGTCAAAAAGATGCACCAATGGCATCAAGAAAATGATTCTAAGGCCGAAAGGAGCCGGTGGACAGAAGCTAAACCTCCATCTGCCTCCACCACAAATCAGTCCTCCACCACAAATCAGTCCTCCACCACAAATCAGTCCTCCGCCACAATCAGTCCTCCACCACAAATCAGTCCCTCCGCCACCAATCAGTCCTCCGCCACCAATCAGTCCTCCAGCACAAATCAGTCCTCCACCATAAATCAGTCCTCCAGCACAAATCAGTCCTCCACCACAAATCAGTCCTCCACCACAATCAGTCCTCCACCTCAGCCAAGCACTCTACCTCAGAGAGAAGCTCAAAGCTGGTGAAGAGTTTCACTTTAATTCCGAGGAGTGTCACATCATTGTCACATAAGACAGCTGGAGCATCATCTGCTCAGCATCAAAAAGATTCTCTCAAACCTACTCTGCCTCTCAGTTTTAAGATATCAAAGAAGGTTCAACCAAAACCAGTAGATCGTACGAGTAAAAACAATGATGCCATTTCTGCTAATAGAAATCTCAAACGTGGGACCCAGCTTCCAGACTCTGGGGCCAAAGTAACAAACTCCAAGAAGGAAACAGTCCAACAACTTCAGAGCTTTTTCAATGTAACTCAGATTCTTTCATCGGAAGGACAAGATAAGAGGTCTTCCTTGTCTGACCCAATCCAAACTGTGTGTGATGCCACCCCAGAGCCGTGGTATGACCAGGTAATGAAAACTATCATAATCCTGAACACAACAGGATAAATGACTTCAGTATGTTGTTACAATGGCAGAGAATATGTTCGTGTTTAGTTTTATAAATGTGTGTTTTGTAGATGCAGGTGGTTGATGAGCTTCATCTTGCCCGTAATGAGAAGAAATTGGAGGTGAATGTAATGCAGAGCTATGGAGAACTGACCTCTATGGACATCGATCCTCAAGAAGAGCAAGCTACAGATCAATACTGTAAGTTTTATGGTATATGTACGTATATATACGTTGTTGACATTTGACATTCAACAACAAAATATTTGAACTAACTTGAACTTTGTGTATTATCACAGGTAAACAATCCCCTCCACAAGACCTCATCCTGGTTCTGGACACCAACATTCTCCTCAGTCACCTGGTTTATGTGAAAAAGATCCAGTCTCTTGGCCTTGGAGGTGTTTAAAATAATCATATGTTTCTTGAGTGGTTTATGGCTGTATTTCCTAAAACGTCATTGAAAATAACATATGAAGTCCTAATACAATGACCATAGAAGACTGGGGTTGATAACTAGTGGACTAGTATAACTAGTCAAATTAAATAAACATATTGCCAAAAAAGTATAAAATCCCATGTCTACATTTTGTAAATATATATTCCCAACCATGATAAAATGTTTTATTTAACATTGGAATTATCACCACTTGCTTTCTCTCCTTCTCGTGCTCTGTTAGCCCTGGGCTTCCCTGTTGTCCTGATCCCCTGGGTGGTGCTTCAGGAGCTGGATTCCTTAAAAAGAGGGAGAGGCCTGTCAGGTTCTGTGGCACACCTGGCTACTCCCGCCATTTCGTACATTTACAACACTCTGAAGGGCCGGGAATCGAACCTCTGGGGCCAGTCGATGCAGCAGGCCGCTGAGAGCAGCAGTAAGTGTGGCTTTCAGGAAGTATTTGGTATTTTCCGTGCTTTGAAAGTAAGGATGGAACCTTAGGGTTAAAGTTTAAGTCTGTCCATGAGCTCACTGGGAACTGTTGGGACATGATGACTGATAAATGTCACTCTTGTTTACAACAGAACAGTATTACAGCGATTTGAGGCCAAACAGTAAACACAAAGTGAGGGTCTGGTTTGTTTTAATAGTTTAAAACATGTAATTTCACCCTTTTGTTCTGTCACATGTGTTTGCATTACTTAAAGTTTATATTTTGTCTAATATTGACATCTCTCTTGTTTAAAGTATAGTGTATGTGGTGCGAGAGATTATGGTCAAGCAGTCATTCCTTCATTAGACAGTAGGTGGCACTAGCACTAAGCTGGTCCTCCAGGGTTTACCGTCATAGCATACATTGCGTGCATCTCAAGGGCAGGTTGAACCCAAGCATAAGGTAACCCACTTCTTAGCTGTATGTAAAATTGATCAAACATGAATTTTTCAACATTGCCAGTATAATCTCTTCAGGAAGGAGTGTGCTAAAAGGCTTTAGTAGAACAATTTTTCCTATTCCTAAGTATTTAGGGTCATACAGTCTCCGTTTTGTGTTTTTTCATTTTTTAATCTTCCTTATCGTCTTTAAAAGAAGAAAAAGACATTCTGTGCTGTTTTGTACAAAGTGATAACGCACTCATCCATGTGCTTTCAGTGTCGTGAATTAAACATATCTCTCTCTCTATGGACCATCATGTTTTTCTCTTGTCTCCCTGCTCCTTCCTCTTTGTCTGCGTGACTCCTTGTCCCCAGATGGTCCGATCGCCGAGAATAACGACGACAGAGTTCTGCAGTGCTGCCTGCAATACCAGAGTCTGTACCCAGGGCGTGCTCTCATCCTGTGCACGTGAGTATCCCCTCCCCCCTGCTGTGTACTACTGCTGCTGCTGCTTGCTGCTGCAGAGTGCGTGTCCTCTGCAAATAATGCACATGCATGTGACAGTGAGTGGGTCGAGCCAGAGAGTTCCAGTTGGGATGAGAGAAAGATCGAGCCAGACAGAGTAATTGGGCAAGAATAGATGTGCTGAGCAAGGCATTGTTAGTTGAGGTCAGGATTTTTTTTTTAACTCAATAGGAATGGCTGTGGGATTGTGTCACACGCTTTCTCCTTTTCACCTTTTTCTCCGTATGCTGTTATTTCCCGACACTGTTATTGTTAATATTGCTGAAATAAATGAGAAATTAATGAGCAGACATTGGACATTTAGCTGTTATTTGTGATGTCTTAATGTTATATGTGCTCCACGACGCTCTCCCTCCTTCCCCCTCTAGTAATGATAAGAACCTGTGCAGTAAAGCCATCCTGAGTGGGGTGAAGGCCCTCAGCAAGAATGATTTGGAGGCAGAGGTTGGGAGATCCAGACGCAGCCTTCACCCTCTCCTAAACACCGACACTCCCATCATGGTGCCTCACACAAGCCCTCAGGTCTCCTCATCACCACTGAGCAGGAGTCACACGCCAGCCCGGCCTCATGTTCAAGAGAGAACAGGCCTTTCTGTGGCACCCGTAGTGAAATGTGAGCCCTGGATTAATGTGTTCTTCATGCAAAACAGGAAATTACTTGGCGTACTCCGTCATAGTGCAGTAGTTAATAGCACATACCATCCATGCCACCTCTTCCTGTTTTCCTGCTCTCTTTTCCTTCCAGTCCAAACTGTAAAATGCAGGTGACCGCATCAGCTTACATTAAACAAATCTGTTTTGATGAGCATGAAATAGAAGCAGAAATAAAATGCCATTTTCACCCACGCACACTCAGTTAGTATTAAGCTTAACAGTGCATTCTTGATGAGCAGCAATTTGCATTTAAAGGATAGCAATTGCCCTGTATTGTGATGTTTCTACACTGACATGGTGTGGATATATGTGACTGATCACAGATAACCAGCAGCTCGGTGGAGGAGGAGAAGCGAAGGCAAACCGGGACCTCAGCAGATGTGTCTCTGAGCTGGAAGACAGCCTGCAGGAGGTGCTGTCTGATGTGTTGGAGGTGGAGATGAAGGCGGCTTTTGAAGAACTCTGGTTAGAGGTAACAATTTAGGTTTCATTAATTTCACATTATCTTCGAGAGGATACTTCAATAAATGTCTCTAAATCAGAATTGGGTTCATTTGGCAAATGTGTTCATGCATAAAAGGGAATTGACTCCAGTTTAACAACAGAAGGGGGGGGGGGGAGTAAAAGGGAGAATGGATACATTAAGTATATATATTGATTTATTACAAAGGGTCAAACTGTTTCTGTAAAATATAAACCAGAATACAAATAAAGGTAATACAGATAATGTAATAGGTTACTTTATATAGTGAGATTTGAATTTTATAATGATGAATGATAAGTTGCATGAATGTAAATTGAACTGTAATATTATTTAAATGAGAATAACTTCATCCTTCCTTTTTGTTTAACTGTGTTTCTTCTTGCAACAGATCGTTTATCTCAAACCACCGTGGACTCTCCAAGATGTCCTGCAGTGCCTGAAAAAACACTGGATCGCCGTATTTGGGCACATTGTCCCGCGGCGGAAAGAGCAGACTGTTTTAAATCTCATCGAATTTTTCAACTTAGGTCTGTATGTGGAAGTGGGCAAAATGTTCTTAAATATTTCATTGGTTTTCAAACACTATGTCCAAAAACATATTTTGGACTCCTCTGTACGTATTTAATTGTAATTAAAGTGTTTGGGTTTGTGTTAGAAATCTTGATTCTCCCGCTCCAATGTGTAAAATAACAGCTTGGAAAATACAGAGAAAACAGTGGATCATGAGTTCAGGTAGATGTCTGTAATGTAGGTTACTGTAAATGTAGGTCAGTGTTACTATAAACAGTCTCGTCTGGTTGGCCATAGTCCAAACACCTGATCGCTCAGCATGAACTTGAACCAACACAGTGTAACCAAACAGAACATCGGAACTAATGTAAAAAAATGAGCCTGTAACTCAGCAAAGACCGGAACAATCTATTCCATGTTGTAAAGACAGTGACGTCGAGTCAGATCAGAGGGAAGCTCTTCTTGATATCTGTGGCAAATGTGGCTTAGAATGAGCAGTCAATCACTTCTCAATGGGTTAGCCTTTTACATGGTTTTCTGTAGAATAGAAAAAGGCCTGATACCATCTCATACTCTAGATGGAAACATGTGATACCAGAGGTGATTTGAATCTCTGAACATGAACAACAGAGTTTGAAAAGAGTGCAAACAGCCAAGCTTCACTTCCTCATGTTTGTAAATGCAGAGATATTCTTTGTTCCCCTGTGGCAGTTTCCTTAAAGCTGAGGGTTTGTAAGCAGAGTTATTTGTTTTTAAAAAATCCTGTCGTTGAATAGGTTTAGACTGGTTAAATAAAATGGTTGTTAGATGAAAAATGTCTAATATTCACAACCTCAGCCTCTGGGGAATGTTTCTATTCCTCGTGGGAGAGTGGTGTTGAAATGCTGACTCATCCCTCAGATAAAAGCCTTACTCCAGCATGACGCTGGAACCCTACAGAACCACATACAGAATCAGGTCATCGGTGAAAGCAGGACACTCAAATGTGTGTCAGAGAGATGCTGAGTCGCCCGCTGCAGCAGCTCTTCCTCTGGATCTCATCGCTGGGTCTAATTACATATGCTTACGGTGCTGTGTGTGTGTGTGTGTGTCTCTCTCCGATTCAGGCTTAGTGTGAGCTGGACTGCTTCACCAGTGGCCCAGTGCTTTGTTAGCCATCCAAGAATGTTGAATGCTAAAAACAATAAGATATTGGCCCTTGTTCTGTGTATCCTTGGTTCACGAGCATGATTCTGGATTTCTTGGTACCACGCAGCCTGGCTCAGTGCCAGGACTCCACGAGTAGGAGGCGGAGGAGGAAAGGGAGGAAGGAGGGATAAACGGTGTGTGTGTGTGAGGATAAGAAGTGCTGGAGTGGAAAAGTACTACATGTGATGTTCTGGTCTCTGTACAGGGTGTGTGTGTGTGTGTGTGTGTGTGTGTGTGTGTGTGGTGTGTGGGTGTGGTGTGCGTGTGTGGTGTGTGGTGGTGTGTGTGGTGTGGGTGGTGTGTGTGTGTGTGGTGTGTGTGTGGGTGTGTGTGTGTGTGTTTTGTGTGTGTGTGTGTGTGTGTGTGTGTGTGTGTGGTTGCCTGTAGCTACACTTCTTCATTGGCCTCCATAGAATAAGAATTTCTTAGGTTAAGGTAAGGGCAAGCTCTATGAATAGGCAGGTAGCTTTCAATGTGACAGATAAAGTGAGGTCACAAGAAATGAATGCATACATCTAAGTAGAAAAATACCATGAGTGTGAATCACTCGTTTTTAAGTGTCCCTGCTTCTGTTCTTCATCGTGATATTCATCAGTTCTTCTGAGAACGTTACACTGACATCCATCTTTATGCGAGCCCTATTCCTGACGGCTCATATACATCTGATTTCAGGTAAACCTTGGACTGTGATGCTACTTTACAAGCACTTCAAGAAGCCAGGGAGCTTGTGAAAGCATTTGGGAAAAGTTCAAGCCTTGTACCCAGTGCCGTTTCCATAATGGACAACATTTTCAATAAGCTACAACCTCAGGTCAGTGTTGAGCACATGTGAAGTTTAATTCATGCGATCAGAGCTCAGATGCAATCAGTGCTGTACATTGTGTCCTTTTTTTCATATTTATATATCGTGTCTATACACAGTGAGTCACTTTGAGGAAATCTCTTCTCCACACTGTCGGGTTCTATTTAATATTTTCAAATGAATTAACAGCCTCAGCCGTGTGTGTCGGGGGAACCTCCGGCCTGCGATGTTGTCATGAATGACGACGACGAAGACGGACAAGTCGTCTCTGCTCAGGTCACTCATCAGGAAGTGTGGGCCCTGTTTGAGAACATCTGGTGTAACGTGTATCAGCAAAGGTGAGTGCAATGGGGGGGGTTTATGCTTCTGCCGGTGACAGTGGGGTCAAAGGTCAATGTGAACTTATGATTTGTGTAACTACTGCAGACAACAGTTTGTGCTCATGTCTTTTTACCGATTTTTCCTGATTTGCATAGAAAGTTATCATCATTATTATCATTCAAGTGTTGTTCTCTCCTGATGCAAGAGGACACTGATAACAACAGTTGACAGTAAACAAGTAAACAACAAAAGACCTGTTGAAAAATTAACCAGACTCCATCCCCGTAATTATAATTACAATAAACGGTTACGTGACATAATGAGCAGGAACAAAAGCGACACTTTGGAGGTTGTTTGTTTTGATACGTGTGTGTGTGGGGGGGGGGGGGGGGTTTCCACTCATCGACCTAACGAGGTCATTATTTTCTGTCATGTTTCAGCTTGGAAGTGTTCAAAGCGCTGGGCTTTGACCCTCACACCATGCAGAGTGTCCGGCCAGCGGGGGGGCCTCCGCCACCACAGGACGCCGTGGCTTGTTTGCTCAAACTGTCCCACATGGTGTCACAGCTGCTTCAGGCCTTCAGCAGGTATCTCAGCTGCCTCTTATCGCTGCTTTCAGCCCAGACACTCCTCCGCCTGTCGGCCACAACAGTGTCAGCTTTGTATTGCCTCGTCTCTTACGGTTGATCATTTGAGTTCAAGCTGGGGACAAGACGAGGGACATGTTGTACTATAGTTCTCATTTGAGAATATACAAAACTTTAACTTAATGGTCATAGTTTGTCGTTATAGAGAACGACGCCCTCACTCGTCCATCTTCACTAAACACTCTGCCAAAACTGTCCTTTCACAGACATCGGTATCTGTTTCTATGTATTGTGAAAACTTTCTTTTTACAGAATAATCCCCTCACATATCAGTGAGGGGATGGTGAGGGAGGGGTATTCAGCTGCAACACGCAACTTCACCACTAGATGTCACTAAATACTACACACTGAACCTTTAATGGTTAAACTGAAAATGATCATAGGATTCGTAACAACATCTTAAGAATCATTGCCATTTCTTGAATTAATATATATATATATATCGTTATTGGTCCTCAGTGGGGTTCTAGGTGTGTCTCACCTTTGTCTTTTCAGTCAGTCCCCCTAACAAGCCCTTGATCTGTCCTTAACCAACCTTCTCCTTCCTCTGTCCTGGTTACGTGTGTGCATGTCGTGTTGTATGACCTCACAGCTCTCAGACCCTACTTGGCAGGTAGTGTTGGCCTGGCTGTAATCTGCTTGACCTTAGCTTTGCCTTATCACCTTTCCATGACGCAACAGGCAGCCCGATACACTGAAGCAGTGGTTGTGTTCATTTCTGTTCAGTTTATTCTTTGGCTTGCAGCACAGGTCTGCAGTCAAGGTCCTTCTTCAACCTCCTTCACATTCACTCGTTATTATTGATGCTTGGCTGCCTGGCAGGTGCGACAGGAGACGTTTTACACAGAAGGTGTTTTAACATGTCACAGTAGGAAAAGTATCATTGTAAATAATGAATATCATTCATGACTTGATTCTCTTTACCTGCTTCAGTTCTGGAGTTCTGTATTAGGATGGATACAGCTCCACAAAAGTGAAGCCAAAGTGTCTTGATCTTCCCCTAGTGGCTGGTTGCAGTATCTCTGCCTCTTCCATGTTTGCAGACTGGACATGGTCCGAACAAAAAGTGCTCATCAAATACATTTTAGTTATTTCTTATTTATATTGTTGTGATGTCTCTCTTCCAGTGTTGCACAACCCCCACCTCTCCTTCTCTATCACACACATATTAAATATCAAAACACCTCTCACACCGACACGAGGTCCAGTCAGAGTCAACATCATTCAGGATTTATGTGACATTTGGATCTCTGAGGGTCGGGGATCCATCCAAAGGGCAAAGTGTGTCCTGAGATCCCACTGTTTCATCCACGTGTCACTCTGAACTCATTCTCACTGTCGGTCTGCAAAACCAGTAAAGAGACTTTTCAATTCATTGTGATATGCTCCTGAAAATAACCTCAATAAGGTAATTGAATTTTAAAAAACAAACTGAGATGTCTTTATTTAAGTTTTAGTTTCTTAAGGCAAAACCTAATCACTGGCTGATCATTGGAGAAGTCACCTCATCAGTGCTGATGACCTCCATCATCCTAGCTTGATAGTTTACAGTTTAACCATAAAGAAAACACAAATATAACCAAATATATAGAATATAAACATTTTTATTCTGCAGAATTCATTACAGTGGATATTGGCAGACACAAATGCAGATACTGATATGTCTGTGAAAGGCTCGAATCTGAATCTGCTTCATACAGGAAACATCTCATCTTGCAGAATCTGTACAAACAAATACAAATGTTTCGAACTGTTTTTTCTTTTTTAGAATAACAGAGGAACATAAGGCAACATTGTGTGTCGTGTTCTCAGCTCAGTGGATAAAAAAGAACAGATAGAAAACCGGCCTCTCAGATCATAAGGTACTAAACTCCAAAGTGTCCCAAGTGCCTTTTATAACCACTTTGATGTACTTGGCCTCTGTAGCTGCTTGAACACGGCTTTTTCTCATCCAGCATCTGAGTAGCACGGTGGCATTTAGCAGATTTCAGGCGACGTTCGGTGACTGTACGCCTGCAGCTGCTTTAGTGGAGGTCCTTGTGTGAAGTGAATCAGTCTGAGAAGAAACAGCGAGTGTCCTCAAAACCTCAATCAGTCATTTGTGATGGGGAAAATGTTCAAATCACAATCAAGACCGAAATCTACTGAAGGTGCAGGTGTCTACTCTTCAAAGGCAACTTTGTCACAGCTGCGTCCGGGTTTATCTCCCCTTTGTTTGGCTTCAGGAAACTGTAGATTCTTACAATGTAAATTATAACATTATAAATACTATTTCTAAATAACAGTCACTGTGCTCACGCTGCCTCACAATATAAACATAGCTAGTGTGTTCGATCCCTGTCCATTTTGGAATAAGCTTTTTTCTTCCATGCTTCCTTCGTCTCTCTCTGCAGGGAACCCAGGTTCGCTGTGTTTACTTCATGTCTTTGCACTCATCTGTGCACATGCCTGTGTGTATTGGGCTTCTCGAACACTGTTGCCTAGGAGACAGCCAGACTCATTTTCGCGTGTTTGGGCAGAGCTGTGACTCAACTCCCTCCATATCCCTCTCACTCATTGGTCTCATTCCGTGGATGTAAGATATGGATAATTTAGGACTCTACTCTAAACGGCCATTTTCTCTTCCTCATCTTTCCCTGCATGACTCCTCTATGTCCGCTTCTGTGTGTTTTCTCCACTCTCTACTGTGGAGTCTGCTTATGGTTTGTTTGTGTGTGTGTGTGTGTGTGTGTGTGGTGTGGGTGTGTTGTGTGGTGTGTGGTGTTTGTGTTGTGTGGGGTGTTGTGGGATGAATTGCCTCGTCATTAAAAGGATAAATAAAACCTTTATTAGTTATGCACTCCCGTTGTTTTCAGGTTTCAGTGTATTCAGACTTGCATTTATCAGGAAAGCAATTGTGAAAAGAAAGTCATTGATAATTCATTATGGCCAAACGTAATAAGTCCCATTTCCCTGAACTCAATTTGCTATTTGAATCTTAATTCTTGTGGAAAAAAGAAAACAGTCTCACATAGTCGACGAGTAAAATGTTTTAGCTTCACCTGAAAGTGAGAATATTTCTAAAATGCGTTTTTTGTTCTTCAGTTTGTTGTCCTCGGCCCCTAGTTTGGAGAAAGTCCAGACACTGCTCAGCATCATCCACTTTCACAAGGTTGGCACATCAGTCATTATCAAACAGTTAGATATGCTTTTAATCAAGGCCGTTGGACATTACCCCCCCCCCCCCCCCCCCCCCTGCAGTGGTCTTTGTTATGTTGAGCTCACCTTGATCTGTGCAATGCATTGTGTTTCAGGTCGTTAACGTGGACTCCAGATTGACGCCTGCAGAACTACTCGATTGTTTCTCACAACAGGAGTACAGGTAGGACGGACACACACACACACACACACACACACACACACACACACACACACCACACACACCACACACCACACACACACACACACATTCAATTGATATAGAGCTCACATTTAAATGACCCGTGTTTCTCAGGTACATTTTGACCCAGTTCACACAGTGTGTACAGCTGAAATGACACCTAGTCTCTTTGATGGTTATAACAGCAGGACAGGGAACTTTCATGATACGTTTCAGCCTCGACTTGACATGCCCCCCCCTGAGTCTGATGTATGGATTTCACAGCACATTTCTTCTGACCACATATCACACTCAGACATTGTCAAGTTGTCTTTGTCGCAGCGTGCCCGGGCTTGTCACAGCCTCTGGAACACAACACCCCCTTACAGCACCCCCCCTGCAGAGTTCACACATTGTTAGTGGCCAAGCCAACACTTCCAAACAATTCAATCACTGAGCATTAACATATTACCTTGACGGAGTGAGCCAGAGGGATTTGAACGTTAATAATGTAACAGGCGTAGCAACAGTAATCACCATGTTGTTATTTCAGGGGACTGCATTGTTCCCATGCAGTAATCACAAATCGTCTGTCGCTCTCTTCAGCCATCAAAACGTAATCACACACTTAACCTCGGAGGAGGAAGGTTTATCTGTTGCATGAGTTGATGTTAGTAGCTGTAGGATTTAGGAGGTAGAGTGAAGAAGACATGTTTGTGAAGTAAGCAGCTGACTGTAGTTGAACACTGGAGATTAAACAGTGCTTCTACGTGGGACCTGATAAACTCTCCTAAAGTAATGACGAGTCAAGATCACAGCCCCAGTGAGTTAATGTCACTTCAGTGGCTTATATATTTTAAATAGTTATATCACAAACAGCTGTATATCATTATGTGAAATATAGAAGTATCTTTAAAATGAAGCCAGGTCCTTTGTGTGCTCTCTCCTTGACGTTTCGGTTTCAATTTTCAGCCTCAAAATGCCTAAAATGATCTTGAATAATATTGGATTATGCATTTCATTTAATACAAATTATTACAACCTAAAATGAAATTAACATTTTATGAAGCTGCATTAATTTTATTCTTGCTTTTTTTTTTTTTATGTATTTCCAACAAAACTACCAACAAAACCAACATGGAACCAATAACCTGGACACGATAGATCGTTGCACACCTAGTTTGTCGCGTTGTGTCACGATGTTTGTTCCTTTGGGACACGGGGGCTCAGATGTGTTACATTATTATTGTGTGCACAGTTCAGTTGATATGTTCATGTTGGACATAAATACATTTTTCTGCAGCTATAAGTGTCTTAGAAAGATTAAATATAACTGAAATCCGCAGAAGGCCTGTTATCTTTGGTCTTAAGATTAAATATGAACACCTGTTATCCGACTCATCCTGTGTATTTTTGGCAGCTTTTTGTCGCCCTAAATATAAACATGGTTCAACTGGTGCTTAAGCTCCAGTTTCGAGTAGAGTGTGTGTCACTGACACTGACTGACGGCATGTGTTGTTTGAACGATAGAATCTTTTCTATTTGTGGTACTGAAACTTATGTCGATTATGATTGTTAGTTGAATAATCAACAAATGAATCATTGATCAAGGAAAAAGCATTAAAAAAAAAAAGCAGATTCCAGTTTCTCAAATGTAATGTTTTGATGTTTTTTCTTTGATTTAATCAACATAAACGACATAATAATTAAATATCTTTGGGCTTTTGGATTCTTGGTTCAATTTCACTCATATGTTTGTTAGATTGACTAATAAATCTGACATTTCAGTACGGAAAGGCCAAACTAGGTTAGAGATGATGTCACATTACAGGTTAATTACCAGGAAGCACTGACAAGGCAAAGGGATCTGTATTGGAAATCTGGATATTGATATCAGTGTTGGTGATATATGTGATATATTTCAACAATTACATCAATAAAAGGATTAAATAAACATTAACGACATTTGTCACCATCTAAAACTTCTGCTTTTATTTCTATATGTCTTAAGCTGCGGGGAAAGTTAAATGAAATGTTATATCCCTAGTTTGTAACAACACAGGAGCAGTTCACACATTGAGGGACCTGGTTCCTCGTGTTGTGGCGCCGTGTCTGTGAGCGCAGGTTGAACCCAGTAATAACCATGGAAACAAGCCACAGCTATTGAACAGACGGTTTTCTTTAGACAGAAGATGATTCCTGGTTCGTTGTGTGACGACTGTCAGAAGCTGTTTCTGATGATTCCATAACCTCAGCATAGGAAATATGGACTTTCTCAATCAGTCGAGATGATTTAAAACCCTTTCAGTCAATTATTGCGTCATTGATCACTTCAAATAAATAACTCCGATGTGCGATCATTACATAACCGGCAGCGTTATCTCTGTGTATTTCAGAGAAGCGCGTCCTTGTCGGAACAATGACGTGAAGCCAAATGAAACCAAAGGTTGATTTGGTATTAAAGGCAACATCTGCCACTGTGTCACTTGGTGGAAGAGCTTTCCGGCACTTAGCTTTCACGTCATCCCGGCTTTTGTTACGAGGGCCGACCGCTGATAGATATAGTTAAGCTGCCCGTGTTGTGGTGGTAAATAATGTATTTGTTACATTCACTGTGAAGAGATCTGGGCCTTTACTTGGCGAGCGCATTATCCACAGTGTTAAATATTTGATTCTGTGCTCGGTGCGGTGGCATGATGTCATACGTTATATAAAGCCTCGGGGAGGCCGGTCCCTGGACCCGGCTCCGTCACTGACGGGCACCAACAGTACAAACAGACCTCGACAACAGAGAAGCTCTCACAGGAGTTTTGGGGGGTTTCATTAAAATGTCATTAAAATGATTATAAATACTTGTTTTATAGGAACCATTTGTTTACAAGCTTCTTTCTTCCAGTTCGGCTGTGACCTTTCTTCTGCATTTGAAATGATTGGTCCATAGAGAGACTGAGCTTGTTTTTGTGATCACATTTTTATTTAGAAAAAAAAAATAAAATCGAACATTGACACCCCCCACAAATACAAGTCACAGGTTATCATATCATCACATCCAAACGTTATGTTTTCACCCTCTCCGTTTGTCTGTTGGTTTGTTTTTTGTGAGCAAACAAAGCAACTGGAAGCACGACCACAAAACAAATTGATTTCTCCGATAATAATTCATGGATCTTGATGGAAACTACTCTGAACGTAAGGGGCCTGTTGGGCCTCAGCAGGATTATGTGCTCTCCTAAATGCTATTCTACTTTTTTTTTTTAAGCGAGTGGGAGGCACCAAACAACACAAATTAGTTTTCGAGTGTCTGTGTTTCTCAGCCTAGTTCTGCTTTCTGCTTGAATAGATCCAGGTCGACTGGGAGTGTTTCAGCATGAGCATCCACGCATCTCCCTCTACCGGCCTGTGCTTGTGATGTCTGTGCACGTACGATGCTCTAGTTGTCTGTGATGATTCTCCTGGTGTTGATCTGTGTCTGTGCTCAGCTCATAATATGAGGATTTGCAGCGCCGGCGCTGACGCCTCCCGTCCAGTTTACATTAGACCACATCTCTCTTCACGTTGTTCAGTGTGTGTTTGGATGGAAGCTCACATCCCGGTTGCATCAGTGTTTTAACTCACATGTTGCTTCTTATGTAATCCATTGCTCTTTGACAAACAGCGTTAAACATCAGCTCCTCGTCCTTACTGGCAGTGTTGTCTTTTATCTTAATATTTACTCAGTAGTTTAAATCAGTCAAATTGAATGACCTGCTGTTATATGCATGAAGGGAACACCGCCTTAACATGAATAGATTTTTTTTGTTTTTATTCAAACGCTGAAAGACACTGTTTTACGTTTCATAAGACGGATCGTTCACTCTTACTTGTTCCTCACTGAGTCAGTGCTTCTATCTTCACATATTAAATGGAAACTGGATTATAGCCACGTATAGAAGCTGTTGCTCCACAATGTGGCTGCAGCCTAAAAGTGTTTCATCTCTCACTGCTGCACCAGACGCCCTCGCACGTCTTTGTTCGTCAAACGTTTCATAAGCAAACCCCCGTGCTCCCTTGTTAGTGTTGAGACCTTTCTGCCAGACGGAGTCAGACTTTCAAGGTCAGCGACTCGCTCTCAGGTGAACGTGGGAAAGAAAGACTTTTAAAGAGAACTTGGTTTAACTTCCTGTCGGATCTCTCTGCGAACTGAGTGTGCAGAGGGAAAGAGAAACGCTCTTCCCACTTATAGGCAAGATCTGTGTTTTTATTTGAAGTGGAATTATTAAAAATAGTGCAAGAGAACAACCAGAAATAGATTTAATATAAATAGAACAAACCAGTTTTGTTTCTCCCCTTACAAACACTGACCCTCCTGCACACCTGCTACTGTCAACCCTCTTCGAACTGATGCAGAGCTGGTGGAGATGAAGACTTGGTCGCCGTGGTGATCATCCAGGCAGTCTGTGGCAGAATCTTGGGGGGGGAAAGTGAATCCAACTGGAGGTTCTTCTGTTCAACAAGAACAATGTGACGAGCGATGGGTTATGTCAGCGTGTCAGGTGCTCCTGTGTTCTATGTGCAAATCATTACTCGTCTTCTGAGGATATCCATTAACTACCTGTCGAGCACATGTAGGCTGTTACACAACACACACACACACAAAACCACAACCACACACACCACACAAACACACCCCACCACACAAAACACACACACACACACACACACACACACACACAATCAGCCGCTCTGCCTCTTTGTGTATAGGTTGTTGATCTGGGTCAGTGACTGTGCTGAATTCTTGTGCGTCACCGAGTTTGTGTGATTGCTGTCAGACGTGCTTCAGACATACAAGACTTAGATTTGTGAGGTCCAGAGTTTGAGAGGCGGCCTTTCAAACAAGACTATGGAGCAGTAGAACAGAACATCCGATCAGCTGTGACGGACCCAACACGTCCAGTGGGTAACACAAGCTGGCTGTTTGCACAGGTTATGAAAACACACAGCTGCGAACTGGGATGACGACGGGGGGAAGTGAATGGGTAGAAGAAGTGCGGGTGAAAAACAGGGGGGGGGGGGGCGTCGACAGAGAGCGGATCCTGGTCTCTCTCTCTCTCTCTCTCTCTCTCTCTCTCTCTCTCTCTCTCTCTCTCTCTCTCTCTCTCTCTCTCTCTCTCTCTCTCTCTCTCTCTCTCTCTCCTCCCTCTCCCCCTCTCCCCTCCTCCCCCCCCCCCTGGAGTTACATAATGTTCCAATGGAAACAAAGCGGAGAAGGAAACAAAACAAGCAACAAGCTCCCTCAGTGTCTCCGCTGCTAAGCAGCCGTTGCCAAGGCTTCAGCAGCCAAGTGCATGTGTCTGTGCTCCCAGAGAGACGTTCTGTGCCGTGGGGTTTTTCTGCTGAATGCGTGCATGTATACGGAACCAGAAAAAAAATGTAATTCAGCTGCAGAGAAGTCCGCGTAAATTGCTGACAGGGGAATGTGGGTCTTCTAGAAGCCGCTGCTCACACAGAAGCTCTTTTGTCCGTGCGAACATTCTGTGCCGAACACGGTCAGCACATAGAAAGTTCCCTCAGAGCGACAGAGATGTCTGCGGAGAGCAGCTCGGCTTCATCCGGATCCTGCGAGATAAAGTTCTGAAGCTCTCCGCCTCATTAGGAAACAACTGTTTTGCTGCCTATGCAAAGGGATTCAGATATTACACAAATCAAACACTGAGCTAGACTGAGTAGACATTACTTCATCAGTAAAAACCCAATCGGCCTCTTAAATTCACACACTCAGATATCAGTTTTCATCAAGACGCTTGAATTCTTGAAAATGCTGGAAATATGAATGAAAAACACAAAGTAAATGAAAGACTTGTGGTCTCTCCTGACCCTACTGCTTCCACCAAGGTCTGTGGTAATGAGTTGTGTTGTTTTTGTGTAATCTTGTTAAAAACAGACAAACAGAGGTGATAAAACCACGTCCCTCACACGACTGATCTCTGTACTGGAGGATTTGTGCCAAACTGTGTTGTAACGTTCAACTCGTCACAGAAGAACAAATAGACTGGAGGGGAACTTTATGAAATGGAACAATTTGTTTTTTGTCCTCTACTTTGTGAATATTCTTAAAACTGGATAAACATCCCAGCAGCTGAAATGTAGATGTGATGTAAAACTTGTTCCATGAGATTCTGAAGTTGAATCAAATATAAGAGCAAACACAACAAGTCAGGTCTGATGGTGATAAAAGGAAACATCAAAACATCATCAATAACAGGGTCATTTTTCACTACAGTTTAAGCGCCTAGCCGTCTTTAATTTACAGCTGTGTTAAATAATCCCGCCCCCCCCCCCCCCCCCCCCCTTGGTCCAGATCCAAGCCCAAATTAAAGGGCTTCTTTAATGACATGATGAATTCATTTCCTAGGTTTTGTGTAATACTGCTGACAAACAAATGAACAGGGCTGACAAGCCGATTGATAAAATGTGTTTTTTGTTTAGTCTGTTGTGTTGAATCTAACAAATGTAATACATTTAACCCCCCCCCCCCCGTGTTCTCAGGGAGAAGCTGAGGGTCGGAGGGACGCAGCTACAGGGTCTCCACGAGGCCCTCGACCGTGTGCAGGGGCCACAGGTCACAACCTCTCCTTCACCACGTCGCCCTGAACACACGAGTCAGGACGTCGGCCGTGATTAACTGACAGAAGGACGTTTGCTTTCATGGTGCCTCCTGGTGTTTTTTTTTAATTATTTATAAACATGTGTTATTCCAGAGACAACACGGTTCTCCTCCCCTGCTTGAATGGATGACTGTGGATGTTCTGAATTGATGTGAAGGGTAATTCATGTGTTAAATGGTGGTTTGTTTTGTGTCCGGCTGTTTTCAATGTTCCTCAGGTTCATTTAGATTTTACACACACACTAAATGACGCAACGCTGTACAGTTACATCCTCGTTATTTTTTTATTTTCAGCTTTCGGTTTCTGTCAATGTTTCCAAGAAGAAGTGTAAATTATTTGAGAACAAAATATATTTTAATTAAGAGTTCTATGTTTACAACAAGAAATTAAAAAGCTTTGAAGCACTGTCTTGTGAGAAACGTTTTTTTTGTAATCATCTAATCTCCAGATGTATTCAGGCCTCAGTAACTTAATCTGGGCGGTTTTTAGGAGACGCTCACCTGACTAGTACTGTGTGTGTGTGTGTGCGCGCGCGTGCGCGTGTGTGTGGTGACTAAGGGGATTAGAGTGCAGGTGACGCCAGGTTGAGATTACACCAGCTGCTGCTGCTCTGACACACGTTGAGGCTGAAGCATCAGACCTCACGCAGCAGGAAGTGGTGGGGGGGGGGGGGGGGAGCGCAGATCATCGGATAATGAGAACCGATGATCTGGATTCACTGAACTTCCTGTCTCATCACTTCACTGCAGACAGTGAGTCAGTGAACTGTCGGTTAGTTTTCTACTGTTGTATAAATATTCTCCTTTAACCATTTGTAAAAGATGAAATGACACAAACCACTGATCCAACGGGAACCGGCCTCATGTGATGCTGTACAATCAAGAGCCGGGTTAATGAGAAACTAAAAGGATCCTGGATTGTTGAGACGGACGTTTCCACGGAGGAGGAATCTCCTTTTGTTCTAATATTTAAGTTTAGTTTACACAACATAAATACAAAACAAACATTTAATGTTAAAGTGGGTGTGGGAGAAATCAGTAATGGCTGTACATTAGTATAACAGGAAGTATATAAGTATAATTAGTATGTTTCCTGTGTTGGTTGTAAATTGTGATGACCAGAAAGATGCAGAATGGCTGAGTACGTAACTGAAGTACATATAGACGTGTCGTGGTCTAAGTGTTTAGTCCCTTCTTCCTGTGGCACATGGACCATATGGTGACTCGTGTCAGCGGAGATTATCAGAGGCCAACTTGTGAATGAGCCCAGGGTAGACTTAAACTCAGACAGGTGGGGGGGGGCAGTGAAATCTGGGGTCATGCACATGCAGCAGCCGGCTCATCGGCTCCTCTTTCAACACTTTCACAACCCAGAGCGACTGGCTGTCGTCATCCCTTCCTGCTGAGGGCCGTTAGCCAGCTTAGTATAATCTGCCCTAAAAGACACTTAAGAGGAGCAGGAAATTTAAAAAAAACTCCAGGCTTAGTGCGATAGTCCCCGAGGAAAATGGTGGCAATGAAAGCTTAGACAGCAATAATCAGGACACAGTAATTACTGGACTCCAGATGGAGATGTGGTGGCTGGAAATTCATTATTGAAGGATTCTTGACTGTTTCTAACTTCTCCCACATACACGTGCTCTGGTAAAGCTTCAACAAAGCGGCCATGTTGCTGCCAACATCTGAGACACAGACACATCTAGAAAGTGGACTGGAGACAGAAATCAGATTTAAATGGTTTATTAATTAAGAAATGTTACAAATGTGATATCTTCTCGCTCATATTCCTTCCAGAAAAAAAATCTGCCAATGCCTGACACTTTAAAACACGAGAAAAAAAAAAAAAAAGGATCTTCAGTAAACTGCATCTCTACGTACATCAGTTAAAAATCACGATAACAAAAGTTTGGTTAGCAGGAGCATGGTTGTGCGTGCACAAAGAAATTCTAACTAAAACTGGCACTGGTTAGATTCGTTGATTTAAGCTGTCTGCTACTACTTTTATTGGTAAATCAGCAGTGTATAAAAAATATAAAAAAGGCCATCGTTTAACTTTCAAACAGCAACTCAGCTTGTTTGAAATGACACAAAAAGCCATGACGGGTGTTTCTCAACTCTCACTCTCAGTAAGGCTTCAAACCACTGACCTTTAAATATGTGAGCAAAAATTACATTTCCACAACAGAAATATTCTTAAATAAACTTTTTAACTTTCAAACGCCACCACTCCATACTACGACCAAGTGACTGACAGTAGATCGCTCGTCTGAAAACCCTCCGTCCAAGTGACAAACCTTTCAACTCCAAGAGGAAAAGAAAAGCACTAAATGTGTGTTAAATGTTGGCATATGACAAATAATGAGTAAGAAAAAAAATATATATATACAGCACGAAAAAGAAAGAAAACATTGTATGCAATATGCAAAGGCGTCCTGTTGCTGTGGGCAACAACCCCCCTCCCCCCCTGCCAAATAGTCTTCACTGAAGACCCCGCACCCTGACGTCCCCCACCCCCACCCATCCACTCATACACACACAGAACATCACGAAACACGATTACGTCACTAAGCCTGTTAGTTTGGGAAAAGGTGAAGCACTGTGAAACCCTCCAACCCCCCCGTCGCCATCTTCACTCGGAGAGGGGAGTCAGGGCCTTGGCGCAGTCGTTCCACTCGTCCGTCTCCGGGTTGTACACCTCCATCGAGTTGAGGAACTCGTTGCCGTCGAAGCCGCCCACGGCGTAGATGGTCTTGTCGAGCATGGCCACCCCGGCATTGCTGCGCGAGCAGGTCATGCTGCCCAACATCCTCCACTCGTTGCGGGAGGGGTCGTACACCTCCACGCAGCGAAGCGCGTGAGAGCCATCGAAGCCGCCGATGACAAACAGTTTGCCTGGAGAGAGAGAGAAAACTTCAGCATCAGAGAAAAGACGGTTATATTCTACAAAAGATGTTTATTTTAACCCGTGTTGTGGTTCAATGAAACCTAATCTGATAGATGCATTTCATTGGTTTGTCAGTTTTAGCCCTAAAAAGAAAGAAAGTACTGAAGGCCGGATGCAGAGTACAGCGATTTACTTGGATGAAAAACACATTACAACTAAAATAACTACTTAGAAGATTCAGACCGACTTTGCCTCAGAAACCTTTATTTTTCAGCCTCTAAAGCAGATAGAAATATGACTTTGGCTTTTATTGTAAATCATTGCCCTTGCTTTGGAAACGGGATCTGACTGGAAAACACAAGCAGACGTCAACTCAGGGCAAAAGCAATGATTTACAATAAAAGTCAAAGGTTTAAGCTCTCAAGTGTTTTTTTAAATCATGATTCCGTTTGCATTAGTGGCTGAGAAATAAAAGTTTCAATGAAACTCGGGTTGTGGGATGTTTTAGATTCAGTCGTGCTCTTACCTTCATGGACGGTAACGGCGGCTCCCCTGCGAGCCACGTTCATGGGGGCGATCAGGGTCCAGGTGTTGTTCTCAGGGTTGTAGCGTTCCACAGTGTTCAGGCAGTTCCACGACTCCGCTCCACCAATCACATACATGAAGCCCTCCAACTCACACACTGCTGCCTGGTGCCTCCCTGAAAGCACAGTTTCTTATGAATACAACGTTCTCCTCAGGCAGCATATACCACAAGACTGAAGAATCTTATTGTCATTGTTGAACTTAAAGCTCTCTCTGATCCAGAAATTCAGTTTCACAGACAGACAACACAAGCTCCACTTATATCGTCCATAATGTTATGTGGTGCAGAGTGTCTGTGGGACTGAGCACACGTACTGATGTTGAGGGAGGCACAGTTGGACCAGGTTTTGGTCACAGGATCAAATGCATCACAGTTCTTCAGGCCCTTCTGCCCGCAGGGGTCCGACCCTCCCACAACATAGAGTTTGTTGTTCAAGGAGCAGACACCTTTAAAACAGAAGGCAGGGATGAGCTAAACTGGTTTATTACTTAAGAGGCAACACATTTTTACAATAATACATGCAACAATCAGTAAGTGATTTGCTGTAGGAGGGACTGACCTGCGTTGCAGCGGTTGGTCCTAAGTTCTGGCACTTGAACCCACTCATCAGCGTGTGGGTCGTACGTCTCCCCAGAGCTCAGCTCGTCAGAATGTCCATTGGAACCTCCAATCACATACAGCTGACCCTGTGAGACCAGTAAATGAACAAATCAGTAGCTGATACATCAACCTCGCACTTATTCACTCGTTAAATGTTTTGTTGCCGTATATGGACACGCAACAAATCTGAGATAAACTATGACTTCTGAACTGTACCATGAGTACAGCCATCTGGAATCGAGCCCTCGGAGTCCGCATAGGAGCGATGAAGGTCCAGCGGTCCTCTTTGGGGTTGTAACACTCCACAGTCCTCAGACACTCCTCTCTGTTGTAGCCTCCTGCAAGTTCACCATGATCAGACTTAGCTCATAGTATTTTTACCTTGCTTTTAATTATTTTTACCATTTCTCCACATATTTAAACAGAATACACGATCGCCTTACTGTAGCAGTTTTTTCCCCCAGCAAATTATTAACATTCCCACTAAAATCACGACTCGTGAGTCATATGAATATATTAACATTAAATTCAGTCCTGATCTCATAGTTTGTTCCGTGTAGCGCTCGCTCAAAAAGACCAAACTCCTTATAGGTCTCATAGTTAATACTCCTCACATGATACCATCCTGTTTATTTAAATCCTGTTCGGCACCAACCTGCTGCGATGACTCTTCCATTCAGAGCTGCGGTGCCCAGGCCCGAGCGAGCATAATGCATGGGTGAGAGCGGCTGCTCCTCCAGCTCCTCGGGCTGGGCCTCGAAGCTGAGGCTCTTCATCAGACAGGGGGTGGCAGAGGGGGAGGTCTGAGGGCTGCTGCGGCCGTGCAAGAAGATCACACACAGCACGCTGTCCAGCACAGCCAGACACAGGTAGGTGTTGTCTGGAGGGAAAATTCAACACTGTTAAAGTCACTGGAGGGGAAAGTTTTTGAGATTGATCTTGAGGAAAACAATTTGTTTGAATTAAATTAATTTAGCTTTTCTATAAGAGAAATATGTACATATCAATACAAGAAAAATGGGAATCATAAAATATGAATTACAGAAATAAAACTGCCACACGTTTAAAGTCCACAGGGATTAAAACCCATCTGTTGTGTGTGTAGTCTCAGTTCAGGTCCATTTGATCACAAGTCAGTTAATGGACAAATTCATACATAAAATTCCTCAACACAGCATAAAAGATGATGTCATGTCCTTTCAAGTAAAGGTGTTGGGTTTTGAAGTTGAAACAACCAGGCTTTTATATTTCACATATCCTGATCGTGCAGCATCTATAAGACTTTATGAAAGAGTTATTCATAAACACTTACTTGTGGTCTTCTCCGAGGCGATGTACTTCCACTCTCTCCTGATCGTCGGTTTGGGGGCGTTAGCTGCTTGGTTGGAGGGCGACAGGCTTCCCGAGGAGCTGCAGCTCATCGGTCTCTGGGTGCTCTCTCGTACCGGTTTCTTCTGCAAATGCACAGTGCAGCTATAGAAGCCAAGCTTGCACCACAGGCCCACCCGTGGCCAACACCAACCAATCACACCCAACCTATACTTTGATCCAGCTGATGTAGACGTGACATAATGAAGCTACATTAGGTATGTTCTGAAAAATCGATCTCAACCCATAACCCAACACTTCAAACGACAGCCTCAGTCCATGCTGCAGATCAGATCTAACAGCACAGTTATCACTGCTTACACTCCACTGGTTGGAGTTATCTTAAAAATCTAAATAGGGTTGTAATTAATGCTCAACGTAGCCAGGCAGGCATCATAGCTCATGTCTTGCTAATTTACTGACAGTGTGGTAATAAATTAGCCATAGCTATGTCTTGCATTGCATTGTTATGCTTGGCTTGGCACCAGCTGCACAGTAGAGCTACACACTGCCAAGTTTAAATGTGACAGAGGCGTCATCACAGTGAAGCCAGGCACAAGTTGCTGTTGAGTACCTGCACAAACTGAAGTTGGTCCTCCTCGCTACCAAACACCTCACTGTGCCCCTCAATCACCAGCCCTCCATCCACCAGCTTATGGTCAGGTGAGTAGTACAGCATTTGCACCTGCAACACAGACAGGAACAACACACCTATGTGGCTGTCTCCATGGCAACACACTGATAACCCCAGCAGAGAAGGGGAGGGGGGAGGAGGAGGAGGAAGGGTGGGTGGGCAGTGCTGTGAAGAGGAGGAGGAGGAGGAGGAGGGGGAAGGGACGATGGCCTGGATCTTCAGTCTCTTGAATGCAAAGCGTCCCTTAAAAAAAAAGACACACACGCCCCTGGTGCCACAGCATAGAGTGGGTTTAGCAGAGCTCAAGAAGGCATCAGATTGTGGCTTTCCTTTCATGTGCATCTAAAAAAGAGGGAGGGATCTGGTGAAGAAAGGCTGCATCTGGAAAAATCTTCTGTGGAGAATGAAGAGGAGGAGGGGCTGCACGTGGCCCTCTTTCCACCTCTGCTGCTTGGAAACGGTCCTCTAGCTGAAGTAGCTGGTCATTGTGATGGCTGCCACAATGGGAAGTCACATCCAGATGACTTAAGAGTCATGTATAAACGATCAAGCTCATATCGACCTCTATCCCGTTAAATTCCACAAGAAGTAAAAGCATAGTAACACATGTTCTGCTGACAAGAGGAAACCGGTTGAAGTGGATCGTCTTAGGGGCACATGTTAAAAAAAAGCTAAAGTTGTGTAGAGATGTGAGAAGTTTAATGACGTATAATAGTTCTATGTGCAATGCGGTTTTCTGCATAATGCGCAATTTGCGTGAACTTACAATTTGAAGGATTTGCCTTAGCAAGTACTTAAATGTGCAGCTAAACGATATTCAGTTGGATGAATTTGTTGCTAAAGTGAGCAATGTTCTTTTAAATGCAGAAATGGGTTGCATCTTTAAGTGTGACATGGACAGATGGGAGCACAGTGCTGGCTGCAAAGAGAGGCTGCTGAGAGGCAGTAGTGCTCCTGCCCTCCTCTCTTTTCTCTGACTCATTACCCTGGTGGCTCAGTCCTGGCTCCTCAGTCTGGTCCCCTGCTGCTGCTAATAAACCTACAGGAGAGATAAATCAATGGGGAGGAATGCCTGTTAGTGCTGGAGCAACAAACACGCACCTGTTCAGATAGTAAAGTGGCAGTGAGACAGCAGAATCAAGGGTCAGACCTTAGAGAACCTGTGTTTTTGCAGTTCAGAAGAGAAGAGCACTGTACCACTCCGCTGGGCTTGTATGTAAAAAACAACCACATACCCAAAAGAGAACAGTGGAAACAAAAAACAAGAGCAGACAGCAGCTCTTTTTCGGCTCACCTCTAATTTGTAGTATGGGTCAGGGGTACAGAGTTTCTTACTGCAAAAACCTCAACAAATCAGAGGGAAAAAAGAACAATCCTGACATAGCAGCATGACAACAGCATGCCAGTTCTACTTCAGCCCCCTTAGTGATTTCTTAATGTCAAAACGAGGAGGAGTCAGAGAAAGGGGAGGGGGCAGGTTAGGAATGAAGATCGTTCTGAGAGATTAGCTGCGTAGCCTGCTACTGACCTCCTCCATCAGTCGTTCCAGTTGGTCTCCATTCTCCCATAAGCTCCGCTGCACCCAGTTCAGCACCTTCGAGTAGAGCTTGCCATTGCTGGGCAGAGTCAGGTTGTCTTCTAGCATTACTTCTAACTATAAACACACACAGGGGAGGAAACGAGAGTTAGATTCATTCACTGCAGGAACAAACTAGATGCAGAAATGAGGAAATCAATACCATGGCCTTTTCTGCTCACAGAAAAACTCGATCTTACAAGTTGATTATCAATTTACCTGAGCCTTAGAAATATTTACTTTAATTTTACAACAATCGGTGGGTATCATATTATGTCCTTGCCATTCAAGCCAGTCAGCTCCTGCTACAAAATGAAAGGAATACATTAATGGACTTAATGTGGGTGACCTGTACAGCCCTGAACCAGAGACTTAACTCTTAACCATGGCCCTCACGTTCAACAAAAACACTACAGTGTAACCCTCCAACTCTAGGCCTTACTATTGCATGTGTGTAAGCAGCCTAGCCTTAATGCAGTCTCAGCTGGTTTTAGCAGTGGGGAAATCTAAAAGAAGCACACCTCATACTGTAAGTATTGTTAATCTCATCGTCAAAGTCAGAAAGGTTAAAAATACAAAGCTTAATCCAGTATTTGTTATTCAACCCAAGACCCCCACTGCTGGATAAAGGGGGGCTAGAACAGACGACTGCCAGCAGCAAGCGGCTACATAGCTTCAGGACATCTACACTGACGGTTTAAAGATTTCTGTACAAGTATTTAACAATCATAGCACAAGTGAAAATTGAAGCTTGTACCTTGAGGCGGGGAAGTTTGAGGAAGTCCTCTTGTTCAGACACTTCCAGCAGATGGTCTTGGATGAAAGCGTCCACCTTGGCCAAAACTCTGCCATCTTTCATAGAGCTGGCAAAGTTACGAAAGGAAATGGCATTCTGGGAATCCATCTTAGACAACAGGTAGTCCCCACAAATCTGAGGAGGGAGTGGGAGATATTGGAGTAAATGACATGTCTCCTTTCTACATTTTGAAGTTCAAGTTCAAACTTGAGTCCGGGGTTCGCCAAGAGGCAAACGAATACCTCCATACCTGTTTGACTCGCTCCATCTTGAACCTTTTGGCTGCAGAATAAACTTCCTTGACCAGCTCTTTGTCCGCCTTAAGTCTGTTTTTCACAGAGAAAAAAAAGAGACAACATTGTTAATCATTTTCAAATGGTTTGCAGTGACAGGTTCAGAGGTCAAAAGGTCAAAGGAGCTACTCACTGGGCAGTATAGGCATAGTTGAGCAAGATCTCCACAGCCTCTGGGTCCAAGTCCTCAAAAGTGACATGTGATACTCCATGAGACTCAATGTCACTATTAAAGATCTCAAACAGGTAGGGACTGCAGCAAGCCAGAACCGCACGGTGAGCCATCAGCTCATGACCACACACCTGCACAAAGACAAGAGAACACTTCAAAAATAAATACAGGAGAGTACATGTCTGCTAAAAGGTAGAATATATTATTATTAGTGTTTTAGGGTCAAAAGCAACCGAAGAAATATAATATTGATTGGTAGTGGAGAATGTCTGTAATAAAAAGAAACATGATCAATAGTTAAACATCTTAATATTTAAAAACTCTGATGCAATAGATCAGTTAGAATAACAAGTAACTTCTGTTTTGCTGCAAGTCTTTCACAGAGGTCTGTAGTCTACAATTAGTGGAAACAGGTTCTCACCCTCAAGTTATAAAAGCAATGGAAACATTCTTGTTCCTACATTCTTTTTTAGAGCATATACATTTGGCATGACTCATCTGGAACTTGAACAATGTATAAAACTATTCATCAATCAGGGAGCTACGCTGGATATTTCTTTAACTAAAAAGACAATAAATGCACATTCAGATTGACATCTCATGAATTTCAAACTAAATAAAACAAACCTATAATTGTATCCTTTGCTGTACTCACTTGCTACTCAAGTCTTTATGCTTCACAGAAGTGCAATGACCCACATGTGAGTGCATGCCGGCCTATGCCCATGTGCGTTTGCATTAAACCGTACCTGAAGTCTGACATCACAGAACTGACCACTCTTTCTCAGAGCGTTCATTTTGGCCACGGTGGAATCCAGGAAACTCTCATCCTCAAAGATCAAATAACCGTTTGGAATCATCTTGGCGAATTTTGATTGTGTACCTGAAGAGAAAAGGTTAAAGATAAATAAATGTATGTTTTTAGAC
This sequence comes from Reinhardtius hippoglossoides, assembly GCA_006182925.3. NCBI lineage: Eukaryota > Metazoa > Chordata > Actinopteri > Pleuronectiformes > Pleuronectidae > Reinhardtius > Reinhardtius hippoglossoides. Next base: position 21,208,922 of record CM031683.1, on the reverse strand, counting down.
AAAGAAATAATACCCAGCATGCTTTTCTTCTCCGCTTTTCCTTCATGCTGTCAGCTGTGCAACACTGTTAATAGCTGGCTTTATTAATTGATGACCAGTGAGAGGATTAGGATTAGGTGCCTGTAATGTTCATTGTGTACTATAATCTGTCATATGCATTAGTCATGGCCTTACCTAATAGAGAATAATGCAAATCCAGGGAAGCACTACTGCGGAGAGTAGAACAGGAACCAAAGGTAGGCAAAGCAGACTGAGAGTGGAACCAAGTCTTCTTCACCCGCGGAGAGGGATTGGAATAGAAGAAATGCCAGTTGACTACACTGGTGTGATCAGCAGGGAGAGGGGGAGCAGCCGCACGGACAAACTATCAGGCTTGAAGCGACTGTAATCAAGTCCTCGGTATCCCGTTGGCTATAGAGTTGTACTTATTCTGTGTTGGTCATACATTATAACCTAGGGAGAGAGAAAAAAAGGAGAAAAGGGACATGAGTATTCTTAATTCTTCTTAGATGGAAAAAGGACAAACAGCTTATTTTCAAATCAATGAAGGTTAATCTGGGCACTTGAGTAATGCTTGTATGAGTCAGTTCATTCATGGCAGAAGAGAACACTGCCCGTTCTTCCTTTTTACTCATCCAGGGTCTTTCTCACAAGCCAAACATTTTCCAAACATGCAGTACACCTCACAATGTTTCCATATTCCTCACACGCATTCAAAATTCAACAGCAGATGATCTGGTCCAGGAAGAAAACTGAAATCCAAAGAAGCAAAGCAAGACAGTTTTGGTAGCTAAGCCTATGCCTCGTTACTAACTCCCTTGTAACACTATCCATTTGGAGATTTAAATTTCCACACCTGCTGCTTCGTCCTACCCGGCCAAGCAAGACGGTTAAATCTGTCTCGTGCCTTCAGCTCCGTCTCCCCTCTGTCTGTAGTGAGGCCACTCAAACCCTATCTTATATGACAACCCCCCCGTTGGCTGGCTCCTCCCTATAGGACTATAAACACTAACCTAAAAGGAAAACGCAGGAGGGAGTCACTTGTGACTGTTTCCACAGACAGCCATTTGGTTAGAGGGATGGTCTTACGCAACTGCATCGCTGCACTATGAATTCTGGTTGGCCAACCAAGCTACTCCATTTTAACTTTCCATCTCCGGACATTTTATACTACAGATCAAGTATAAATATCACGAGCCATAATGCTGAGCCAGACTAAAGCACACAAGTCTCACTTGTACCAATGCAAGCTTCTCACGTGAGGTAATTCCAGACCTAACCACGCCATAATTATTTCATCTGTGATCTGAAGCTCAGTAAAATATTGAAATGCTATTCCGACAGATTTATTAGATGGGGAGAGGGGACAAGACGGACCACAGCAGTTGCCCCACGGTCTGAAACTGTATCCACTGAACACGTGATGAGGCTTTGCTGTGTAAAACTTGTCCCACTTGTATGCGCTTCCAAAAACATTTAAAAAAGCTGTGTATAACTCCACTGTGCATGTGTAATGTACTTGTTATTCTAGCTTCAGTCAGATTTCACATACCAACATCTGAATCACTGTGCAAGAATTTCCACAAAGAATATACTAGTTTCTTTGCAGAGTTTATAACATTAGAACTTGGCAATAATGATGGCTGAAAGTCTTGTACTCAAAAGGCAGCATTTGAGAGAATATAAAAAAAGACTTGAATTATTCAACTGATACCATCCAGCGAGAACTTTATCTATAACAGATTCATGTCCAGGTGCAGTGTTGTTATCTGCTAACCAGTACAGACATTGTAAGAGACCGACTGACATTGAAACAGACAAACAGGTATTCTATTTGATGTTTTAGAGAAATAATAACTGTCTGCTCTACATTCAGTTGGTCATTCTTTCACACCAATGTGCAAAAACACTTTTTACTGAAATAATATTTCTCTGAACTTTTGTTTTCAGGTAACAAATCATTGCAAAGCATCACCGGTACTCGAATTCAGGTTAATTCAAGTTATTTCTTGCAACCCTGAGCGACACCTTTCCAGATAATAAGCCTTACAACAGCAGCAGCATACTTTGACAAGGTGCCAAGCAGCAAGTTGAGCAAGGAAATCACAATGCCAATTTGTCGCCAAATCATTACATTATCTCATTTGTGGGCAAATCAAACCAACACCTCTCTGATATTTAAAAATCCCCCCCATAAAAGCACAAGTACAAGGCACCAAGCGAGTTTCAATAATCATAATACCTTTTGACTATTACACAGCACTATGCAAAACAGAGGATGATGGGAAAATCAGTCTGAAGGAGAGGGAATAAAACGAGCTATGGAAAAATGTATTGCCTACCCTGAAAAGATATCCTGCACTACTTGACTACAGTCAACGTAGCAGTAAAGACAGGTATTGAGTTTTGATTGACAGTTTCATATCCAAAGAAAAGAGAGTAATGTGCGGTATGACAGTTAAAGGTTGAGTAAGGAATTGTAATACAGAATACTAATCCCATACCATGAGAGACTGACAGTCTACTGCATGACTACCCACAGAGATATGTCCCGGTAGCCCGACAAAGATGAAGAAAGCGCACAGAGATGAAAGACATGAAGATGGATCCAGAGGTTACCACTGTCATATTTGTGTTTCCAGTTAAATTAAATGTCTTCCTTAATTTGCAAAATATACTGTTGCTGTTGGGTTATAGTAGCAGGAGAGTTTTGAGTATCTGGTAAACAGTCACATCCTGTCAACTGCATGTTAGCTTTCAGAGGCAACTGTACCAACAGTTTGCCGTCTCATCCTCCGTTGTCTATATCGGAGATAGAGCACCCACTTCCACATCCTGCCATCGAAATCTGTAATTCCCCCTCTTTGTATGGATGGAGGGAACACTGACCCACTTTTGAGTGGTTATGCAACATCTGGCAGAAAACTCCATGTGAAGACTGCAATGTTCACCTCCTCCACATGGTTGGGTCCACCACACTTGCCCATTGCCTGGTTCCCCTCTCATCTCTCCACCTAACACTTAAACAAACACACCGCTAGGCAGACCACACCCTCAGTTCACTAAATAATTCTTAATACACAATGGTTGTGATTAAATAATCACCCTCTGATAAGACAATCTTACGCCATCACCAGTATGACTGTGGACCAGCATACAGTCAATTCGATATCAACTCTAAATACATGGAAAATGCCTTGTTAAGCATGTTGTAAAATGTGGCCTTCAAGGGAATGGTCGCCCTTTTGGTCGCTTACGTTGACAATCACACGTAGATAGAGAAAAACAGCTACGCACATTTTGTGATCTGGAAACGTGTATATGGGCATGTGCTTGAAAACCAGGGAACAGAAGGAGACAGAACAAAGGCGAGAGAAGGAGAAAAGGGGTCGGATTGTTCCCAACTTTGTCACAGAGGGTGGCTCTGAATGTATTTTCCCTCTCCATTTTTCCATCTGATTAGTCACACACAAAAGTGCAGGTCTGACACTGAGCAGGCCATGCTCGTTGGCCAACCCCCCAGTGGAGAGGAGAGGAACTGCTGGATATTTCACCCAGATTCACTGTGGAAATTTACCACTTAAATTTAACAGATATTAAACAAGGGTGAGAAAATAATAGATGAAGGAGGCAGTACACACTAATGGATGTGCATTTGTACACATATAATGCACTCACAACCACACAATCATCAGAACGGTGCATTACCTAATATACTTTATGTAACAGCAGAAAATTCAAGTGTAAGAAGAAATAAAGGTGTAAAAAACCTGTTCAATTTACACATTTGCTTCTATTCTTAACTAAGCGTATATCTTATGCGTGTAAGGTGGGAAACCCCCACGTGGCTGTCCTCCTCAGAACCGGATTAACAGCACAAATGGTGAGATCCTCCCGTAGTGAGGCGACCCGCCGCCCTCTGAGAAACCTGACACGTTCAGAACCGGGGAGACGGTTTCCCTTTTACTAGACAATCGATAAAACCACGATCAATCGACAGGCGTCAATGTTGTAGCAGGACCGGCCCAGCCCGTATAGCGTGGCACCGAATGGAGGATGAATGGAGGATGAATAAAGGACAGGATGTACCCACGCTACGTCGCCCACCCTGCCATCCCCCCAAGTGGGCAAGTCCCACAGCCGGACCCCCTGGATGTCGTGTCCGCTATTCGCTGCAGAGCGATGTCATTCATCCGCCGGCCTCCTCCCCGGGTGCCGGGGTAATGTACCGGGGCCATGATGTGTGGCGCTCGGCCAGAAGTCATAAAGGCTCGTCTGTACATACAATCCCGCCATCGGAAAGTGGGTCATGAAGCCAGCGCCCGGGGAACCCGGTCATCTCGCAGACAATACCCGCATTTCAGCTGCACAAGCGAGGCGGACATTTGGTCTGGAGCCGAGCATTAGCCAGGAAGAAGGGAGAAGGATGGAGGGAAGCAAGTGCGTGTTAGCACCGCTAGCGAGGCAGGTAACCTGCTGCCTGTAGCCGGGGATGACAGCACCGTCACACCGGCTTACATGATTTACTCCTGCCGGGGGAATGAGGCGTGTGTCCCGAGCAGGGGACAGCTCCGGTTCGAGCCGGGCAGTGGGAGCAGGATGTCCGCGACGTGGCCGAACACACACAGGGAAGCAGCGGTTTGCGTGACACATCCTTCGCGGGCATTAAAAATTGACGTTTCCAGCGGGTTTCCACCCAGTCTGAGCTAAGACACCCCCCCCCCCGTTAGCCACCGTTCATTCTACCCACACATGCAACACCCAGCGAGGGGACACGCACCGCGCAGACACCCGCAGGGAACCGGCGACATGTTTAACGGTTCCCTCACATGTTAGCGAGCGGCTACGTGACAAAAGACACGGTTAGAAAAAAAAAGCAAAAAAAAAAAAGAGAGGGAAACCATCTTACCTGTGGCGTTTGACAACAAACGATATTAGACATATTTAATGAGAATTCAGAGTTGGTTGGTTCGGGGTCGAAACGCTCGGCTCTCTGCGGGGTTGGCAGCTCGTGGGACCGGTTCCTCTCTCGGCTCTGAACGGGAAGCGCGTCCTCTCTCCTGCTGACTCGGGCTCGTTCTGGCGGAAATGGCTGGTGACGGCGTGAGGCGCGCTCCCGAGAGAAGGAAGCAGCGTGAAGGCCACGCCGGCCGTGACGTCAGCGGCGCAGGGCTGATGAAATCCAGGATGAAGATCAATGATCCGGTTTATCGGTGATCGATATCAGATGACAACACGTTACGACACGTGCAGCATATGTTTTTCACATGGATTATTTAAATGATTCTATTCTATAAATCATTATTCTCATAGATGTATATTCATCCCCATGGTTGCACACTGTGAGATAATAAACCTTAAAACCAATACAATTATTATATTTTTGTTCCTATAGAAAAATGCAATCTTATATTTTTACTGCTTTAATTACGCTTCTTAGTCTTTGTCAATTAATTGATATCCAACCAAATTATATTGCTACATGTATTTTTATATAATGGCCATTTTCTGTATCTTGAAAATGTTTAACTAATATAGTACTGTATTTATGTTCTTAATAAATGTTTGAATAAAAACAATATTTGTAGATAATAAGGGGTATATGAAGATAGATAGATAGATAGATAGATAGATAGATAGATAGATAGATAGATAGATAGATAGATAGATAGATAGATAGATGTACTTTATTGATCCCAAATTGGGGAATTGTTGTGTTATAGCAGCTGGTCAAGGGCATTGCACATAGAGCAAAGTGGCAATAAAACAGATATTCTTAAGCTAAGATACAATTCATCTTAGCTGAATGAAAATTCCCTCATGTGTTCACTATACTTCCTCTGTGGGAGCAACAAGGGTGAATTTTATTCATACACCCAAAACACTGTAACTTTAAGGATTCACAATGAGCTGAAGTAGAGAGGGGAGGAAAATATGGAGAAGACACAAAAGAAAAGGAAATAAACAAGGAAACCAGGCAAAGAGATAGTCAGCAATATTTTATAAGCCAGAGCTGAGTGCACCAAATTTGTACAAAGAAATGAATGATAACTGAGTGAGGTCAAAGAGCAGGCAGGTTGTAACTGGGCCTCCTGCAAGGACACCTGCAGCTCCTGGGTCCAACCTGAGGATCCACCATTGGCTGTCATGTACCTGTCATGACTCCATGGAATTCTCTCTTTAATCAAACAGCATTCAGCCATGCACTGTCACAATCTTTGCTACATGAGTCACGAGAGCAGCATGCCAGGACGAGCTGCACTGCGTGAGTCGCTTGATGTCGATCAGGAGAGAACATCCGGCCTAAAGCCTCTTCGCTCCTGCACAGACATCATCAGGGAGGAAGAAGAACCCGGTCACCTGCCCGGACTGAAAAGAGCTTAGCACTACATCAGTAATTAGATTAGAGGATGAGAATCACTTCAATACCAATGTGTCAGCCAGCCTTTGTATGTGCACGGTGTGTGTGTGTGTGTGTGTGAGTATATTTTTCTGCATGTGCCGTTGTTTGCGAAAACCTGGCACCAGATGTAACCCTGACAGCGGCACATGATCATTTAGCCCCGGCTTAAAAAGCACGCTGACCATTGTGCTGGAAAACCTTAGTAATCACAACCAAAGCCATGGGCCCAGTCAACCCAGATTAGGTTTATCAACACAAGGTAATGTCTTCATAACAGCCTCTTGTGCTGGTACTATTGTCACGACACGCTGCGCTTCCATCCATGCGAAGGATGACATTCCTGACAAGGTGAAAGAAGTTACTGCTGGCTCACGCTCAAGGAAATGAGTGTCTGGTTTCCAAGAATGGCCACCTATTGGCTTTTTGTAGCCGTCTTCATGTGTGCCTGGACTGTATAAGAAGCACCCCCATGCACACAGGCCAGGAAACTTACCAGCCCTAAGGTCACATCACCGGAGATGTAGATATAGATGATGAATCCCTGTTTGATGTCATTGCGACTGCCAAACGAAAATTAAAAAGTCAAAAGCTGTGGATGGTAAAACACCCGAGGGTCTAATTCATGATTTACAGAGTGCAACCCTTTAATCAGCAGAGGTTTCCTCGTCTCAAGGTTTCTGTCAGTGCTCATTGGGAGTTTTGTCTCTGGGCTGTCTGACCTCAGCTTTCTCCCGTCTGCCTTGCGAAGGTGAATGACGATTCCCTGGCAAGTCGTCAGTCCATCTCCTCAGCGTCTGGAGCCTCGGACGTGGTGATTACTGCTGATGGAGTGCAGCCAGCCAATCTGGCCTGACTTATTCCTTTCTTAAGGACGTGTTTTCAGGTATTGGATCTGGACCAAAAAAGCTTTTTAACATAATATTTTTATTTCACGTGATTCCTTTTTATTTGTGATTCCCCACATGTTTCCGTCTGTTCTGTGCTTTAATCTGTTGGCTGTGTTTCAGTATGTGTCTGTGTGTTGCCTGTCTCAGCTCCATCTTGATCAGGACTCCCTGAAAGAAGAGATATTGTGTCTCAACAAGACATTACTGGTTAAATGAATGATAAAAAAAGTGGGAAAGAAACAGTACTGAAGAAATAGTCAAATTAAGAATTGGTGTCTATTGGTAGCAATATACCTTTAGTACAATTAACTTTGCAGATATATATAGGAAGTGGGCACAATAGCCATGTGAAATACTGATTACACCACAATATTAGGAACTGCAATATATTCTGCTTATTTGCCTTTAATATAAGATATGAACACCTTGAAATATGAAATATGCAATCTGAAAATGCCACAACTACAACAAATTGAAATAGATACAGCTGTTACAAGTATGATGTGAGATTAATAAACTTCACTTACAACAACATATCATTTGTAGAGTAGCTTTATTGTGTCCGTATCTGCAACACAAAAATGTAAAAGCTTCCAGATGGACTGCAGAAATGGTGAGTCAGGTCATTTTTAGGTTTGACAGCAGAGTGAATGTTTGAAATACATTAAGCTGCAGCATCATCTTACTGTATTTAACTAGTAATCTTATTCATGACATAAGAAGTGAGACCAAAAGCATGAGGCATTTCACATATACACCCCTGTTCTACAAGGCACTCGTGCAACTGCTGCATCAGCGCTGCCAAGGTCACAGAAAAGGTGACCGAACAAATGCACACAAAAAAAAAAATTGTAGCCATTGCTCAAAGGTATATATTTGCATTTTCTCTCCTCTGTAACAGTACACCATGTTTTATGAGCAGCAGTTCAACAGTAAAATATAAAATGTATATATATGTTATAAAAGGTGATCAACATCGTGTATGAAACATCTCGTCCTTGCTGGCTGATGGATTATAACTCTGATGTGTGTTATTATTAAATATAATAATACCAAATATATATAAAATCATCTACAATAAAAAATAACTGTGTGTGGGTGTGTGTGTGTGTTGCCTTCAATTATTCCACCACACAGGACACAGCCTTCTTTTGCTGAGTCATGTTCTGCACTCTGGCGCCCCCTTCGTTCTTTTATTCTGCAGAGATTTGTTCAGTGAGGCTGCATGAACGTGTTCTGACAGGGACACTGTAAATATATATCTGGGCCCAGCGATAGCACGTGGCTGGAACTGCTGTGTCGATGGAGACAAGCTGGAGGTTTAAGTCCTTGAGTTCAAAGTTTTAAACGACACTGCAGCGATTAGAAACTTAGAAAATTCACCACATGATCATTTAGGGGTTGACTAAACAGATATTTCATGATTTCTTATTTATTGAACATATGACACTATAAAGTTTTGTCTTCTGTATTAATTCAACAAAATAGAAATCATTTATTTCAGTATATCGCCTTAATTTATTAATAGCTTTACTTTATTTGCCTTCTTTGATTAGTGTATTGAAAGCAGCATAGAGGATCAACACTGTGTTTGCTTTTGAGTCTTTTAGTGGAAAAACACAGAGTTTAGTTGCTATCACTGCTTCCCTGTCCCTCACACTGAAAAATGTGCACGGGTCCACGTGCAGTTACATAGTCTCCTGATAAGGTTCTGATAAACTGGGAAAACCTGAATGCAGCCTTCTCGGGAGAGGCCGATGACATTGACGAAACAGAGGCAGTTTGTTTTCCGTGGGGCTCAAAGGACACAGCTTTAGTTTCCCTATCATCCAGGTGAAGTCTGAGATATTGAGTCTCGGCTAAGCTGCTTTCTGACCTCCCCCCTGGGCTTAGTTAGATATTCACTACTTTGGACATTCAGTAAAGAAATGTTGAGCTCAAGTGCAAGTTTGTGGGACATCATTTGATTCCATTAAATATTGTTGATATTCATTTCTCACAGTAATTCTTCCCATTTCTTCCTGACTTCCTTATTTACTCTTTTTCTTGTATGTTTCCTCCTTTCCTCCCTGATTCAGCTGATATGAATTCATGAACTTCCTCAAAGCTGCAGCGTTTGTAGTATCAAATTAAGAGTGGAAACCTCCACCCCCCCCCAAAAACATTTCATGTTCAGTAGTTTTTGCGTAATCTTGCTTATACAAGCAAAACACAAGCACTAACTAACAAATGGATAGTGTATCAAACTCAATTCATACCAAATTCATTTGTCTGAAACAAGTATGTGTTGTGTCAGGCTGTGACTGAGACTCTGGTGCTCAAATTAACAGCTCAATTAAAAAACAGACTTCATGTCGCTTTGTTTTTACATTGTACATGTGTCATGTCAGTTGCAGTCACTGTAAGATCGCAATATTATTCCGATTGCTTTGACAAAGGTGCGTAAAACTAAATATTTGCAACGTAGGGCTTTGCCCGAGACTGCTGCTGCACACACAGGTGACAATGTTACAGATGATGTGTTAGCAACTATCTAACAACTTCTAGTGTAACTGATAAATGTGACAAAAGCAAATCTACACTGTATCAGACACCTCTCTCTCTCTCTCTCGCTCTAGTTTCTTTTTTTCCCCACAGAACAGGGCCAGGCTCTCCTCCAGGCCCCACAGGGGGGGGGGGGGGGGGGGGGGGGGGGGGGGGGGAGAGAGTCACAAGAGAGTCACAAGAGAGTCACAGGAGTCTGGCTCTCCGCCCCGGGTGTGCACACAAAACACTTCTCATACTTCACAGTGACTTACCAGCGACCACTTTCAAACCATCCACCCTCCTGTGATCTCTCTGCACACTTTAAGAAGGGGATCAGTCGAGTGAAAATAGAACACTCATGCACACACACTCACTCACTCACCACACACACACACACACACACACACACACACCACACAACACACACACACAACACACGCTCATCTCAGTTTTGCTGGAATAAGGCTTGATGAGCTGCAGTCACATCTTGTTGCACTGATCTCCCTTGAGGGCACTGACTACCAATTAATGTACTAGGTGCACCAGTGACCTCAGAAGCAAGTGTGTTTTCATTAAAGCTCTGCATCACCCTCACCATTTATTTTCTCTATATGTAGTTACGCAGAGTCCATCTGTTGTTAGACTCACTGGTAAACTCCAGAGTTTTCCAGAGTCGTTATACGTCTCAAAATATAAAAATGTAAAAATGTAAAACTTTTTAAAACTGCATCTATGTAGCACTTCTCTAGTTTTAACAACCTCTCCACCAAAGGTCAGATTCACACATTCATGCAGTGCTTCTAGATATAGCACTTCTCCATCTGCCATCCAATCACACACTGCCACAAGGGCAATTTGGGGTTCAGGTCTTGCCCAAGGAAGCTTCAACATGAGGATTGAACCACAACCTTCCCTCATGTTGAATGAACCACTCTACCACTGTCACTAATTGCTTGCGCAGTGTTTTTGCAGTCGAAGAAATTAGCCAAGAGGCCGCGAGTCACACATCATGAGACAGTCACATGTGACTGTGGTATTTTGGTCTTTAAATTGAACTAAGTGAAGAGGTCACGCTCCTCGAACCCCGGCTGCATCATGTGTTGACCTCTGACCTCTGCATTCAAACAGTGATTTAACAGTATGACCACATCTTTATAAACATAAAGCACAATGACAATAAAGACATTTATCACAGTATCCTATTTTATTATTATTATTATTATTATCATTTCATTATTATTAATAAAAAATGGCTCAGTGTTTTTATCTTATTTCTAATTTTAACAACGCACTAAATGCACATTGGTGTCCACAACAAGACAGAACAGCTGTCCTCACGTGCTTCTTCTCTTGTCCAGGTTTGGTTTGGACATGTCCACAAGTCAATCAACAAGGTCCAGAGGAAGCTAGAGAGGATCAATGTCTCCACTTCAATCACTAATGCCTTTAAAGAATATCATATCAACATCTAATGATTGATCAATGTTACCGTTGAGGCAAATATTGAGTGTGTGTGTGTGTGTGTGGTGTGTGGTGTGTGTGTGTGTGTGTGTGTTTTGTGTGACTGTGTGTGTATATCCAAATGATTGGATGTTACGTAAACGATTAAGACAACACATGATGGCTCACACAGTTCGTGCCGGTGACCTTAGACGGCAGCAGTTTTTGCATGTGACCGTGTGTTTGGTCTCAGATGATTCCAGTCGCCGGCCGATCCAATCGGTTTCTCTCGCTCGTCTCTCTCTTGTCATCCCTCTGATTCTTCCCATTTCTCCTCCTGCGACTGTGTCTGGTGCCTTTGATGGTTTGTTAGATGCTCTTTTCTTTGAGACACACAAATAACACCAGCCAGTGTTTTTTAATGTGATGCTGTCTCTCTCATTGAGCTCTCTTCACTTCCTCCTCAGGATTATCTCAGCTGAACTCATACAACCTCGCACACATGACACCGGGCCACAAGCAAGTGCTGTTGTGATCCGGGAAATTTCAACATCAATAGTGAAAGTGGAACCAATCCAAACATAGTAGCCCCAAGCACATGTTTAATGTATAATAATCATTTATATTAAAGTGAGGAGCAGAGAGAGGACATAAACAAAATCGAGAAACAGACGACCACTGTGCACTTCTTAAGATGGAAACTATAACCCTAAGGTTCTCATGATCTCCGGATATTTTCAACGCACTTGATTAAAGATATTAATCAATGTATTCCTATTCTCTAAGATCCTCACTGAGCTGCAAAACAGGTATCTACTCACTTAACGTAACTGTCCAATAATCATTTTGGGCCTCTGCTGTTTAAATATCTCATGCGCAATCCTGTTACACTTCTTTTCACACGGTATATATTGTGTTGACATTGTATAAACTATTTATATATTTCCTCGTATTTATACCCCCATTGCTGCTGTAACATGGCCAACAGAATCTTATCTTTTCTTATCTAATCTTGTCTCATCTTATCTTTCATCCATCCACCCATCTTCATGCAAACTCCACACAGAAAGACCTCAGACCCCAACCGGATTTGAACCGGGAACCTTCTTGCTGTGAGGTGCTAACCACAATACCACCATGCCAGCCTTTTCTTATCTTAGTGCTTTTATTGTGTTTTTTTAATAGAAAAGTAAGTAATACGCTGATTTTACATCCATGCACGTGCTGCTCACTACACCCTCTGCTGTCAAATCCTTTTGTCTTCCATAATGAGAATTTAATATCTCACAGCTTTGCTCTTAACACGCTTTGCCCATGGAGACAGTAGGATGCTGAGAAAAGCTGCCGCTAACACCCAATTAGCTGCGTACCAATCGCCAGCTCATCACACTGTGCTTCCCCTAATGAGCTAGTTAGCAGCATGGCCACTTTGAGGAGCAGCACAATGATACACATGTGGAAATAACATCAGTAAACTGTTACATCACATCTTCCCATTGTAGCCCTCACAGTCTTTACAAATCTTGTACAGAACATTTACTCTGACACCTCCTGCACTAAAACCACCATTCGATGATGATAATTATAATGATAGCGTAAATAAGCAGTGAAAGAATTTGGATTGACACCATTAAACACAGTTAATCATTAGTCTGTTCAAGGGCAATTTTCCACGGGTTTCGGCAAGAAGCTATTTCAGAGTTCCAACAACTGGGGCAGAGTTGCAAAACGTTTTCTCCATGTCTGGGGGGGGGTAGTAAAAACAGGTGGACATTAAATCTGACCCAGTTAACGTCACAGGTCAAACTTCAATAAGTTGTGACATGCACACACAAGTCGAGCACATGTGGGGAAACACATATGCATTGATTGTTGGTTATCAGCGATTTTTTTCTCCCCCCAGAGAGAGAGAGAGTTACACAACGCTTTGATGTATTTTAGTTGTAGAGCCGGTGATGTTAGCAACTGAGACCAGCAGAGCTCTGAAGTCATCAAATCCTTTTTATATTTTGATCTGATTAACAGAAATAATGACTGATATGATTCTGGATAAATGGCGAAGCATCAGAATAAGTAGGTCTGCGTATTTGCAAATAAATAAATATGAACCTTTCTTTTTTAAGGCGTGACTGTGCATCTCATTGACACTTAGAAATGGGAAATACAGGTCTGGAAAAACATGTTTTCTTGTCCAGTGGGGCGCAGTTCTCTCACATGTAATGAACGTGCTCTGTGTACAAATGATTCACAGTAGAGCCTGAATGAAATGGAAGTTTGGGGACAGATGCTGAAACCACTATTATAAAACTTCTGATATCAATATATTGACCAAATTATATATTTTTTAAACAATGGAAATGAATCCTGAGATGTCATTTGTCAAACTATTAAGTAAAGAAATGATTTTACAGCTTAACTATACATTTTGTAATAAGTGATGATAACAAATACAAATTAAATACGAATGCAACCAAACACAGACATTAAATAAAGAACACAAACATGAATTCACATCTTCTCTTCATTTGTTTATTCTGTAAAATAAAACTTTTCTCTTTAAATGGGTCAGGTTCTATTTCAGTGTTCGAGTTCACAGTTCATCAATCAAATCCTGCTTAACTCATGGTTTTATATTCTTCACCGGCAGAATGCATTAAAACTTCAACCTCTATTTCTACACAGGCCTCATCTCGGAGGTTTAATGCACTTGAGTGCTTTTAATCTACTTCTCTCTCAACTTCAGTGTCTGTGCTTGTGGACGCAAATGGGAGATTAACTGAGGAGGCAGATGACGTTGAATTATATACACAAATGAGCAGTGTTGGTAAGAGGAGGGACATTTACAGTAGGAGGCTGGAGAGGGTGAACTAGACGTGGAGAGAGATGGAAGTTCTGATGCATGTTGATGAATGTGTGACGGCTCTGTGTCTTTAGCATTCTGTTAATGACACACACTGTGGAGGCAAAACCTGGCATTAACGCCTGCTGTATAAATTCAGCAGCAGCCTTGAGTTGTCTTCATCCACTGCTCGTTCAAGCCCCCAGGCAGGACCATGTCCTCATCCTGTGGAAAATTTGCAGATTTGTGCTGTTGTGTTATTCAAGCTGCTTCTCTCCTTATCGTTGTTGTCGCCGATGGGTTTTGTTATGGCACCAACGGCAAATGTCAGCGGCATATTCTGCTGGGGGCAGACCATAATATTTACTTTAGGAATTGGATCATAAGAAATCCACGGCTGCATAATGGAATGTGGAACAACAAGACTTGATAACGCCGCATTTAAGAAAAATCACATATTTGTGAATATTTATATAAAACATGCACTGTGTTATATAACAACATTTTATTTCATAATGCATGATGATTAGGTGAGTTAAAAACACAGACGACATTAATTAATAAGCATGAAAGATACATGTTTAGCTTGTGACCATTAAAAAGGGCAAAAGGACTGTGCAGAGAATATACGTTATAAAGTTGAAGCTGAAAACAAGTTTTTTTTAGAAATCAGGAAGGAACAAACATTTGCTGCAGGGAGACATTAATAATGCAACCACTTCAGATGGAGAAGTGTCTTCACAAAAAGTCCCATATTGTGACCTTGTTCCACATATTTGTGTCACATTCCAGTGGTGAGGAGGAGCGTTGATATTTTGACCATGATTCCGTGTTTTGGTCCAAACAAACCGCTCGGTTATTAGCATCCTTTCTTTGGCCTTCCTAAAGGTCTCATGGAGCTGTTTCCATGTTAAATAGAGGAGATCAGCGGGGTGGAGAAGTGGATGGAGCACAGGAGCACAATAATGTCCATGTCAGAAATGTAAGGGAACATAAATTGGCCACAAGAACAGCGATGGGAGTAGAAATAGAGTCATATAGAAGCAAAGGAAAGTGATGGGAAAACAAACCCAACAAAGGACAAACGCATGATACATTAACATTTCAGTGCTTCTCCTATCATGTGACCTTCAGCCTATATGGAGCACAGGCACAACATACATGCCCCAGTTAGAGATAAATCCTCACCTTTCATTGATGACCAAGGTCACTTAGCTAATGTGTAAAGCCTTTCAACCTCGAAGGGGACGCTTTTTATTGTACACACACTCACGGTCGGCCTGTGTTGTGCTTTCAGGGCTGGGCCCTATTTCAGGAATTATGTTTTCGAGTATTTCTGTGTAGAGAAAAGCGTCAACAAAGCCACTGATGTCATGCTGCTTCACCGGGTAGAATCTGTCACATGGACCTGGATACACATGTATTCAGTTTATGAAGTAACACACACACACACACACACACACACACACACACACACACCACTCATCTCTGTCTACGGAAACGAGCAGTGACCTTGTCAATCCTCCTCTCCCCGCATATAAATCTGCTCCCTATAGCCATCACCCCCGTGATGCAGTGGTCAGGTTTATTAGTAACCTGAAACCTGTGCATGTGGTGGCACTAAGACACGTTGCAATGCTGTATGTTACATTTATTTGATTTATGACCCAGGTTCTACCCCCCGTATAAAACAGGTTGGTCGTAGAAGAATATTTTAGGTCTATTTCTCAGTGTAGCAGTGAACCAACACGGGAGCCACAACACCGAAGCAGCTAAATGGACTTTAGCCATCATTATTTCAATATATAATATATATAAACAGGTCTAAATATTTTTACATATTTCCTTCTGAAAAAGCCAGAATTCATATTTTCATTATTTTATTACATTTAAATATAAGTGGGATTCTAATCTCTATTTCTCTCGCCATGTTTAGTCTCAGCTGAGTAATATAATAATATAATTCCTCTCACTTTTAATTCATGCAACGACAACAGCCTGTTTAACTGCTACTCAGCGGCTGCCAAGTGGTTTTTATTGGTTTTAAGTGAAGTCATGCGGGGGTGTCGAAACACTCATGCTCCTGATGAAAGATTCAACAGTGGTAAGCACTGGATGACTTGTCCAAAAACAACAAAGCATTTCTCACATTTGACTAAATTCACGTTGCAAAAAGTCGACAGTTTATTCCAATACAACATGTAAAGTTAGAAAATCATCACAAAGCAGTAGTAGTTGGGAGAACAGTCAATTTGCATTGTGCAGGCTTGGTAAACACTTGTGTGGAGAGGCTGTAGGGAAATATGTGGTGGGAGCTCACACGGCCAACTATAGAGGAAGCGAGTCCACATCATGGAAAACTCCTGACTTCACTTCACAAACACAAACAAGTTGAAATTAAAATAATTTCAGAGGAGGATTTAATCAATGAACTAAATTAATAAAACACGATTAGACTAAAAATGGTCAGACTTTTAGGTATTGAATGCTGGAACATGTTTTTCAGCCGTAAAAAATGTGTTTCAAACGTGCAGGCTCGGCGTTTTCTTCCATTCTCTTACGTAACATACACACTCAGCTTCCTCAAGGCCATGGGAAGTGAGACTTACAGATTCAGGAGATGTCCCTCAACACAGAAACACACTACCAACAGTCGGCCTGAGGCCTTCTGTCAGGAGAAGACTGAGGTGGGCTGGGCTCTAATGGCCTGAAGAACAAACAGTGAATATTTCCCTCAGTGGAACAAGGTCAGCACCATGTTTTGGGAAAAGGGGTTGAACGGCAAGATGCAAATCCTCATTTCCCATAATATTCCTGTGTGTGCACCGCTTCTTGTTTTGTGTATTCTTGTGTGTGAATGAATTGTAGCTGCTTATGTGCAGGTGTGTGGGTTTATGTAAAAAAAGTGAGAGGAAGTGGTTGTCAGACCCAGTGAGAAAGTGCACGGCGTATTTATTGCATAATACACTTATGTGTTGCACATGTCCACCCACCCTCCTTCTCCCTCTCCCTTTTTTCTCCAAGCTATTATTTCAACTTGAATTCCTTCTCACGCATCCTCCCTCTAACCGTCCCATCCTCCCTCTAACCGTCCCATCCTCCCTCTAACCGTCCCATCCTCCCTCTAACCGTCCCATCCTCCCTCTTTCCGTCCCATCCTCCCTCTAACCGTCCCATCCTCCCTCTAACCATCCCATCCTCCCTCTAACCGTCCCATCCTCCCTCTAACCGTCCCATCCTCCCTCTAACCGTCCCATCCTCCCTCTTACCGTCCCATCCTCCCTCTAACCGTCCCATCCTCCCTCTAACCGTCCCATCCTCCCTCTAACCGTCCCATCCTCCCTCTAACCGTCCCAGCCTCCCTCTAACCGTCCCATCCTCCCTCTAACCGTCCCATCCTCCCTCCAACCGTCCCATCCTCCCTCTAACCGTCCCATCCTCCCTCCAACCGTCCCATCCTCCCTCCAACCGTCCCATCCTCCCTCCAACCGTCCCATCCTCCCTCCAACCGTCCCATCCTCCCTCTAACCGTCCCATCCTCCCTCTAACCGTCCCAGCCTCCCTCTCTAGTTTACCCACTAAGATGGGAAATAAAAGAAGGCAATGAAACGGTGATGTTCATAACTGAAAGGAAAAAAAGGGATTGATGTAAGCGGGGTGGAGGGAAAGGAAGCAAGGATGGAGAGACAAATGAGGAAGAATAACAAAGTCAGTGTTCTCCTCTCCTCTCTCTCATTTGCCTCCGTCAGAGTCACATGAAGCACCCAAATGTAAACGTAGTAGTGTTTGCTTGCTCTCAGATTACTGCGTATCCATTCCTGCTGTGGGATTAAACTTGAAGGATTTATATTTCAAGTTTAATCCCTGTCCCCCCAGACTGCGACAGTGACTGAGCATCCTCTGTTTGCCAAACTGGGTTAGTTCTGCAAATCATATAGTTCAATCTATTCTTTGTGCACCTGTTGAGAACTCATTTAACATGTGATTTGATTTATCACATCTTATCCCATCACTTATGCCATCCCCTAAAATGGAGGAGGCAGGATTTAAACATACTTACACACACACATACAGTATAGCATCTTTGTAAACTATTTTATAAACTCTATGGTGTATCGAAAAAATGTAACGGGCTCTTCCTCAAATCCCTCCACAAAATTTCATGGAAATTAGTTGGGTAGTTTTTGAGGAATCCTTCAGACGCACACAAACAAACAGACATGAAAACATAACCTCCTTAGTGGGGGTGAAAGAATCAATGTTGAAATACAAGGCGGTTCAAAATGGTAAATAACAAATCTTTATTGTGTGAGTTAACTGACCTTGATCGCTGATTACGTGTTTCTGGAGGCTCAGGCAGCCACAGTGAACTGGGTCAAACTGGTGTATTTTGAAATGCAAATGAACCAGTACATGTTGTTGTGGCTCAACACCTCTCATTCCTCACGTATCACTCTTTCACTTTCAGACACGTACCTCACATGCACACATGCACGTACGCTGTTCTCACACTGTCTGTGAATAGTCTGGATGGTTGGATGCTTAATCAGCTTTGAAAAGAGGCAAACCCGAATAACAAGAGGCCTCGGTAAAGAATGACAGTGGAAAGTGAAAGCAACATTGAAATGAAATAGAGTGGCAGCAGAATCTAAATCCAGTCAGATCCGGGGCTGACGGATGAAGGGGAAGTTTCTCTCCTCGTCTATCTGTTTATCATAATCATCGTGAAAGTGAAGAATAGCTGCCGGCTGTCGTCATCTGTCAGGAGTCAGATGTCCCGAGATCTCAATGTGTAGGCTCTGCAGGGGTTAGTTCTTTAAAGGTACAGATAGAAGTGCCCTTCACTCAACAATATCCACTGACGTTATTATATTAACAACCGTTTATCAACCAATATTATTATAGTGACACATTTGACAACTGCAGGGCAGACGGGGCAGATTGACAAATTGTCTATTCCTGTCCATAGAAACTTCACCCGCACAAACACAGGGAGAACAACTCAACACGGCCGAACCGGGATTCGAACTCGGTACCTCCTTGCTGTGAGGCCACAGTTTTCTCACAAACCAATAAAACTAGCCAGGAAACAAAGAGATAGTGTATTTACATCACTGATGTCTGAGTGTGTGTGTGTGTGTGTGTGTGGGTGTGAGAGAGAGAGAATGAGGGCAATTGTTTGTGCACACACATGCTGGTATTCGCGTGGTTACCCCTGTCTACACTGTGCAGTGTGTGTTTATGAAAGCGAGAGAGCCACAGTGAGAGAGAGAGAGAGACAAAAAGAAAGAATGGAGGGGAATTACAAAAGGTGCGCTGGTGTGCATGTGCACGGCTACTGAGCCTCATTGGCCAGATGAGCTATGTCCACCACAAAAGAGGGACTTTAGTGAGAGGAGCGGCCGTGGTTCCAGGGATTAGTTCTGCTGGGCCTCGTGCAGGGCGGCCCGGTTGGCTGCCTGCAGCGGGATGGAGCACACGTGTGTCGTGTGGAGACAGAGGGGCTGACGTCTGTGTGCTACGATGGTGCCCGTCCTGCACTCTCCCAGCGTCAACTACAACACAAACATTCACAAACAGAAAGAGAAACCTGTTTGTGTGGGTGTGTGTGAACGGCATGTGCAGAAGTGTTATCTCACAACAGGATGACAAACAAACCCGTAGCTGTCTCGACTTCTCTGGCACGTTCTCACCCATTTCCCGTCCAATGGGAGGGCAGGGACATGCTGGAATAAGAACTGCATTGTGGCGCGACCCTTTCCTTCCTGTCGTCCCCCCTAAGACTTTTTATATCTCTCTTGTTCAAAGGGACAAAATACTCGTTTCTATTGTGGGAACTGTTTGGTTTCCATGCTTCTGTCAGGTCTCGACCTTACTATGTAAAGTGCCTTGAGATAATGTATGTTGTGACTTTGTGCTTTATAAATAATATAAAATCGAATAAAATTGAATAAGGAATTTTGAGACAGCATTTGAAGTTGCAATAAGTATGTAAAAATTACCTTTGGCACTCGTATTGATTTCTTTTTTTTATTGTATGGCTTTAGCTTTAATGTTTGTACATCATCTTTATTTTACAACCACTACATTATTCTACGTTACAAGCCTGCAAAAGGTCATAAGGTTCAACGAGGTGTGACATCCTCAACTACATTGAGGAAACACTGCCAAGAACATGATGACAGAGTTCAGACGGTGTGGAACAGCATCCATCACATCATGATGTGGCGCCTGAAGAGATTCTGCTTTGGTGAAATCCTGATGACAAACAAACCAACCGACTGACGGGAGCCTGACGGCCTTCATCACACGTCTGTCCTGAACTCTGAGGAAGAACAACACACGACATCAAACTGTCTTTCAGAAAGCTGTGCTGCATGTTTCTTGTTCAGCTTTGTCTGCTCCACTGTGACATTTACTGGTAGCCTGAAGGGGAACGTTAGTGTAAAGTTGAAATATGGGTTGAGGTTTATTGTGTAATGGAAACGGAAGTTATGCAACTTTTAATGACAAGTCCACAGAATTATGTGGCTTTGTCAGGTTCGGTTGATCTCTGGATCAACTGCCTCCGGCAGGTATGTACCTGCCAAGCTTCCAGCCGCTGCCAGAAAGCCCGTCCTGGATCATCTTGAGCTGCATTTACAGAAAGTAACACTGACAGCTGTTGTTCCAGCAGAACCTGCATCAACAGACACAGGACGCAATCATTTCTGTATCATAAAACTAAAAAACTACAATTCATAAAAAGACTAGAAGACTTAATCACAACCCCGTCGACATGTGTAGTTTTTTTTTTTTTTACAGAAAACCAAAGCAGTCCAGCAAGATTATAATGTGTGATGTCATAGTGAGACATGATGTGGCGCCGGCACGATGACAAACCAACTGGCTGCAAAGTCAATCACCCTTGTGCTGCACTGAATACGGCAGGACTTGTTTTAGCAGTTTCCTTGGAAGAGGAAGGGGGCTGTGGCTGAGGGGTAGAGCTGTCGTCCTCCAACCAGAGGGTTGGTAGTTCAATCCTCAGTCTTTCCTATCTCCATGTCAAAGTGTCCTTGGGCAAAAACTGAACCCCTAAAAAAAATGACCCTTCATAGATGTTGAATGCACTAAATGTAAGTCGCTTTGGATAAAAGCATCTGCCAAATGACATGTAATGTAAAAGTGATCAAACATATTCCATTAGCAAACTCTTCAAGTTCTACTGAAGTATAGTAGCAATCTGTTTTGCATCATAATCCAGGTGCAGCAACTTTAACAGATCATCCGGGGGAAATAATCCCCCAAATCAAACGTTAAAGTGAATTCCCTGCTGTTCTAATGAATGAATCATTACACTGTCGCTTTAATCATTTACACTTGAACAGTCAAAAGGTCACAGAGGTTTGTTTGAACGGTTGCCGGACGAACTGGGTTGCGATGATGAAACCGAAGTGCACCATCTCCTGCTGAACTCAAACAATGCTCAGCACTGTTTGCTCACATGCTTCCACATCAGCAGAAGTGAATCCGCTGTTGACACCTGGAGTACGTGTCCGTAGATGTGCCAAGGAGAAATTATTAAGAAGCGTGTGTTTGAAAGCAGATACACATCTCATTCACTATCTTAAATGCCTTCGGCTCTCTGGCTCAGATTGCATCTACCACTCCTCCTTGTTTCCTAGGAATCACCCAGTAGAGTAGGACTGGGCCATAAAACAGAATCAATAACAATGGCAATATAAATGTCATTCATAGCAACAAAACAAAGTCTAGTATACATATCGATATCATGGTTGTGCATGGTTTGTCATTTTCTGCTCATTAAGAAGAGGTGTTAAAACTCCAAATAATGAATAATGTGACATTTATCGTAATAATCACCGATATTGACTGATCGGAAATTTGTATCTCGATGTGATTTTAGGCCGCATCGTCCAGCCCTGTGATGTGGACTCACAGCTTCTCCCTTTGAGATGAGTCAATAGTTTTGTTAAACTGCCGACACAGTGGAAAGTGAGTGGCTTACACAAAAAGAGAAAGTGTGAGTGAGTCAATCTTTTATTGTCTTGTTTTCCCTGTTCCTGTTATTTCAGCTTGGAAAGGACGTGATTTATTTATGCTGGGAGAGATGTTGCGTAATCGCTGCCCGTTTGCTGGATCTGCCACGGTGCGTTTTCCAGAAGCCTCCTGATTTGATTGCCGTGCAAAGTTGTCGTCAGCAGATGCTCACTCCCTGCATCATTTGAGTGTGCCCATTTTAGTGGCATTTGAATTCTTATTTGAATGTTTCCACACAACTTTTCCATCCACACCCCCCAGTAGAAACCAGGTGGCTGACCCATTGGCCTCTAGAAACAAATCTCACTACTACCTACACCTACAGAGCGTCTTGGGTTCGTCTGCTTGGGCTCAGACATCCAGGTGCATGCTCCAAATCGGTCACTTCAATTCTCCAAGAAAAGTCACCAAACTGTCAGCACACAAATCAATCACACTCCAGACTTTTCTCGATTGTGGTTCCTCAATTCTGACATAAACTATCAAACCCTGCCAGAGCAGGGGTTAAATATATTTTAATATTCTCCTTTAACGTTTAATGTCTGCAACTCTTTCAAAACACATCTTGCTCTCATGGTCCCTGTGCTCTCATCCAGTGATGAAGCAGAAATAAGAGGCATCAGTGGGGGAGTAGCTCCCTCTAGTGCAAAAATAGGCCAATTGTTTGCAGTCTACGAAGATTGTGTGTGTGGAGCCATCTATTTCTTCTTCTTCTATTTCTTCTATTTTTATTTCTTCTTCTATTTCTATTTCTATTTCTATTTCTATTTCTATTTCTATTTCTATTACTTCTTCTTCTATTTCTTCTTCTTCTATTTCTTCCATTTCTTCTATTTCTACTTCTTCTATTTCTATTTCTTCTATTTCTTTTTCATCTTCTATTCCTATTTCTTCTATTTCTGCTTTTTCTTCTTCTATTTCTATCTTTTCTTCTTCTTCTTCTATTTCTATTTCTTCTTCTTCTATTTCTTCTTCTTTTTCTATTTCTTCTTCTTTTTCTTCTTTGTCTTCTTCTTCGTCGTTATAAGCACACTACAAGCAATCACTCCATTTTATTTTTATAGCACTGCAACATCACACAGCAGCATGAATACGTAAAAAGTTACAATGATAATAATCTATAATAAAAGACGAGTAGAAGATACAGGGAGACAAGGTGTCATCTTTTTTATTGAATCAAAAGATATTGAATAATTTCTTCAGCCTGAATCAACACTGATTCTTCTATCAGAATCCACAAATTCGAATGTCCTTCTTTACACATTTCAAAATCGTTGTTTGTAATCCAAACAACTTCATTTTTTTGCAGATGAGGCCTTTGCAGTTTGCCCCCAAAAGTGACTTCATGATTTACTTCCTGATTTGCTTCCTCATTTCAAAAATATTTATCAAAGTTTTGTCTAAATCTCCTCGAACAAATGTCTAGAGGAGCAAGAAGTAAAGTGACTGTTGGATCAGCTGCTTGTTTGGAGACAGAGCTGCTGCTGGACCAGATGCTGTGCGGCCATCTCTCCACAGGAGGGCGCCATCATGCCTTCTACTCCTCCGTATTTATAGGTGGAACGGTGGGATCAGTGATGGACACATAAATTAAAAGGGATGAAAGGAAAGATTTTCTGTCTTTGATATTATTTTTACAATATTTATCATATATATTCTGTTGTTGTACATCATTTCTATGATATTTTTATTTCATACTTCCTTGCTCTTATATTGCATGTTTACTCATTTATTACTTTTACTAATGTGTATTTTCCAATGAACACGTTCATGCTCAACTCAGTGTTTCAACTTGATTAAGTCGTTTTCTTAATGTCTGGAGCGGAGGAGGCTGAAGCTCCTCAGTCCAGTGCAGGAGCTGGAGGACAAGTGGACAACTGGGTGAACTATTTGAGCTTTATTGCCATTAAAGGGTCAATATCTATCCTCGTTAGTATAGTGGACAGTATCTCCGCCTGTCACGCGGAAGACCGGGGTTCGATTCCCCGACGGGGAGGAGCCTTTTTCTATAGGTGAAGATTAATATTTTTTTTTTCCGTTGAGTCCTCAGCTCGGAGCTGTAACACTGCGGCAGGATGATGCTGTGAAAAGGTTTCCTCTGTAACAAGTCAATATGTCTTTTGTGTTGTACTTCCTTGCTGTGGTTGTTTGGGGACAAATACAGTTGAACTAAATGTAATCACAGTGGCTCCTGGAGGAAAATAAAAAGGATTCCGAGACCCACATACACCTGCTTCCATTGGAAATGGGTCAAATCCTTTCACTTTGGGATCAGTGAGACTCTTACAGTGAAGGAGCCACTGGTTCACACAAGCCTTTTACTCCATCTGCAACTACATCCAGTTTGGAATCTCTCTTTTTAGCCAATCCCTATAATTTGGATTGCTTGGGCAATGGTGTGTTTTCCAGTGTCGAGTCCAGGTAGACAAGTCCTTCTCTGTAGTGTCGGCGTTTGAGATCGTGTTGGCCTGAGGTGCGAAAGGTCCCCAGCTCGGAACTGTGTTCAGTGAGATCAAGCTGACAGACAGTGGTCTTGACTTCTGCGTTTCCATTCCATGTATTGGGTTTCATAGATCGTCCCGCCAGGGCTGGATGACGGCTGCTCACACTTGATGTCTGCGAGAGTGGGTGACATTTAGCAAATGCAAGTCGCTTCTCGTTTTTGGATTTGACTCCTCTAATGAGATAAAAGAATGGGTCTCAGTGTGTATTGAAGTACGAACAGTACCCAGCAGGCCTCCCCATCAGATTCTGCCCTGCATGTGGAACAGAGGACAAGTGGACTTCTCGGCCGAGCCCACGTCGTTCAGGCTCCATCCCACGTGCAG
Source organism: Reinhardtius hippoglossoides (assembly GCA_006182925.3). Lineage (NCBI taxonomy): Eukaryota > Metazoa > Chordata > Actinopteri > Pleuronectiformes > Pleuronectidae > Reinhardtius > Reinhardtius hippoglossoides. Next base: position 21,183,959 of record CM031683.1, on the reverse strand, counting down.
AAGGCTTTAGCATATCTGAACCCTTCGCAAAATGAGTTAACACAAAGTTAACAATTTAAGGCCTGAGTAATTGTTCCTTTTCAAAATCTAGATTATTTGAAGTCTGTCAAAGTCAGAACAGCGCCACCCTTCTGTTGACATGGACAATGCAACAATTGCACCAATCCTTGTTAGCGTAGTGGACAGTATCTCCGCCTGTCATGAGGAAGTGCTTCCTGGATAAAAACCATTTCCTAACACACGTGACAAACAGCCTCTTCATACATGTCATAGTGGGTTTTCACATTTACTGCAGATCGGCCACACTACTTCAAATAATGTTGCACTAATCAAGCTTTGAATCTGACATCTACAGAAGAAGTTTGAATCCGGAGCCATTTTAATTTGAACAATAACCATTTTATAAACCATTTGATTCATTTTTCCTTCATAACATTTTTCAATTTTAACTCATATTTAAAAGCTTTTACTGTTTTTGCTGTTGGAAACTTAAAACATGTCAAAACTATAAAAGCTTTTAAATATCAGGAATTTGCAAACTGTTGTGTTAGACTATAACCGCTAGGTGGCAGTACACACAATCCAGGGAGGAGCAGCTCTTTAATTGTTTCATGTTTTACTGCAGTTTGAGACTTTTTATGTGTTTGAACATTAGAGTTTAAAGTAGTTCAATATGAATTCACCTTTTAATAAAGTGCATTTAAAGTGAGGTCACTTCCTTTGGTTTCTCTACATGTGCGTGAGAGGTGCAACAGGTGCGTCACTGGCACGTATAAATGCCCAAATTACGCATCATCATGTGTTAATGGGACACATAGAGAGCTGCGTGTGTTTTTTTGTAACGTCTTTGTTGAGTAACGTGACCGAAGTGAAGTCAACGACCCACACTGGGAACCCAAACCCTTCCCATCCAATCACAGCCCCGCTCCCCTCCTGCACGGGGCCTGTTGCGCCTCGGATGCCTCCTGCCCAGCTGAGAGGTGGTCTTTGTATGACTGAGCTGAACAAGGGCTCCTGCTCCTGAGTCTGCAGATCCAGCAGACAACAGGCGCTGCTGCAGCTGCCGGGACTCCGCGGCTCCAGCTCCCACAGAGGAAACCAGAGAGGCAAGAGACAAACAACGAGGACTCCTTTAAATCCACTTTCTGTGGCTGATGTTGGAGAGCTTTCTGAGCACTTTTCAGTCCAGTTTAAAAGCCTGATGTCTCTGCCGTCAGCTCGAGATTCACCCTGAACAAAAACTACAAAACTCTGCCTGAGAAGAAAAGTTAGAAATGGGCTCCAGGTTGCTGTGTCTGTCCCTCGCGCTGTCAGTGGCGCTCTGCGCCGCGCAGGACGCAGACAGCGGCGCTGCGAAGGAAGAAGAAGACATCCCGGAGGGCGCATCCACCCTGGCGTTCGTCTTCGATGTGACCGGCTCCATGTACGACGACCTGGTCCAGGTCATCGAGGGCGCGTCCAAGATCCTGGAGACCTCGCTGAGCAGACCGCAGAGACCCCTGTACAACTTCGCCCTGGTGCCTTTCCACGACCCAGGTAATGCACTGAACACCCAGGCACGGGAGGTCTAAGGCACCTTTATTGAATTCCCTCATTACGCACGGACCCTTTCGGCTCTGCGGCGCCGTGTTGTGATTATTTGCTCTTTGCAAGGGAAACAAAAGAAAGGTGAGAAATGTGATAGTTTGCTCCAACCCGCCCTCTGAAGGCCTAATGTCCCTCACACCTCCAGAGGAGCTGTCTCTGCGCACAGATGTTCAGCCTGGCGGTCACTATCATTAGCATTCCGTCAGGGTGAGTGTGTGTGGCTTCAGGTTTGCGATGCAGCGTGATCATTATCATCACCCCTGGGTGCTCTCTCATTCTGAACGGCTAATGCCTGGGCAATATACTGTATCATTTAAAAGTGACCTTGACTTGTGAGTCAGAGGTGCTCACATTAAACTCAACAGATGATAATTCACATCAAAGTAGGGTTTGAGTGCATGGGGTGAATGGCAACGCAAACAAAAACCACTAGAGATTCAATGTGGGTAGTTCAGCTCCATGAGTTCCCAACTATTCATATTCACCATCACATCCACAGTTGTACTGAAGTTGACATTTCATGTTTCGCTGAGGGTGAGACTTTTTAAATTACTATAATTACTATTTTCTGAGAGGAGGAGGAGAAGTCACTTACCTGCTTGCCTAAAAAAAAAAACACCATCAAAGGCTGCTGTCATGTCATGTCATGGGGGGGGGGGGGTTTGTGTGCCGATTGGGAGGTGAGAAGTGGACGGTGTCCACCTGCAAACAAACACTCATTCAACAACAAGAGCCAGGGGAGATGCTGCTGAGATGGTGAAGGGTCAGTATTTAGGAAGGGATTTTCATTTCTTGACGACCACACATTCATACAGCGCGTCCGTGTGCAGCAATTTCTCTATCACACGTCGCTCATACACGGCCTGAGGACACTTCAACAATGGAGAAACCGGGATTTAAAACACCAACCTCCTGGTTAGTGGACGACCCGTTCTACCTCTTGAGCCACTTAGGTGTGTGGAGAGCGAAACAGTCGATCTTGTAAAGGTCATCAAAGCCTGGTAGTGAAACAACTGTGGGGGAATCTGAGTGTGTGTTGTACTAGTGACAGAATTTGCATACAATCACTTCATAGTCTACTTTTGAACCTATAGTACGGACTTACTACTTCAAGATATATCTACACATAACGACTTCTTCCCAGCTCAACCTGAATGCACTTAGCAACGGTCGATGCCGACTCGTCCAAGAGATCTGAGAGAGGGAAAGAAATGAATAGACAGGTGACGTGTGGGGGGGGCGAGGAGTCAGATTCCTATTCCAGATGTTTCTTCTCCTCGGACTAAATTTCAGCATGTCACAAATTCTCATGGAGCCCGATTCCTCGATCGCTGATTCAATCCGACAGCTCTGTGCCTAGAATAATAATTATATCCCAAAGAAGAAATATGCTCAGTATACACAAGTGTTACAAATGATGAATTCATGGTTGTGCGTCCCAGGGGTGAAAGTAAATCTAGGATCATTAGCAGATGATGAAAGAGCGGTGATGCATCGTGTCTTGGATAAAGCGAAAGTATTGAAAGAATATGGTGATTATAACTTGCATTTTTTCCCCCCTCATACAGTGAATTGAAACTGCAGCAGCTTGAAACAGACCTTGAGTGCACGTCGACTTCTCTCTCCAAACTGCCCGTCCTTGCGTTTGTCCCTCACCACCAAGTGGCGTTCATTGGCTCCTTAAAATGTTAACGAGCATGTCAGGATGTGTTCTCCGAAATCCCCCGGAGGGGAAAAGAGGAATGATTAGCAGAGCCCACTGTAACCAGGGGTACCGCTGAACATTTCCCCAAATGTTGTCCTGCCCCTGTTGCTCGCTCTCTGTCCTCCCAGTATCCCAAACCCTCGGAGAGAGTCCGGGCTTTTTTTTTTTCCAGAGGAACTTTTTTATTTAGTCTTTGTTTCACTCCTCTGACACAGATCCATTTCCTCCACTCTCCGTCCGACCCAGCGCGATAACACGGGCCCTCCTGTTTGATTTGGCTCCTGTTGAATCAGAGGCCCAGAGCTTCAGCTTTATTTACACTGCAATCTGACATTGTAAACATTAGAGTGTGTGTTTGTGTATTTCTGTCGGCCTGTATTGTGTGTGTGTGTGTGTGTGTGTGTGAAGCGAGAGTGTCAAGAGGATGCCTGGATATTGGGGTCAGGCTTGTGTGGGAAGATCAGTCAGGAAGCCCCCCCCCCCCCCGTCCCGTCCCGTCCCATTCCTCCATCCTGCAGGGAAAGAAAGAAAGAAAGCAAAAGGATACTTCATAAGTCATTTGACTGAGGCACGGGGGGTTGTGTGCTTAGAGAACACTCACATGAAACCGTGCTAGAGTTGAATTACGGCCGCCCCTGTTGTGTTATCATTTCATAGCGTAGTTGCTTTTGGAAATGACTTTCCCTTAATGAGGGATCTGCTGTACATTAGCGCCCTGGACTGTTTTTTTCCCCTGCAGTTACAATCCAGAGAAGGACAAGTAATCTGTCATTAAAGAATCCCGTCTCCGGCTGAGAAGTTGAAGGTGTACTGCAAACAGACTCTCTGGACTCATGGAACATTTATTTGAGATTTTACAGCCAAATAAACTTTATTTCACAACGCTCCTGCCATTCCCAAGCCAGGAAGTTTGGCCTTTGTCCCGGCACTGATGTCGAATTGTGCAGCTTTCCAATTAACCATTCATAAAGCAGTTTACAATAGAGCAGCTTTCAGACGTGCACTGAACTCCAGACATCTTCCGGAGGGGCTGTATGTGAGAGATCGCAAATGTCCGAGTCAGTTGCTCACAACATTTTCTGAAACCTTTCCTGCTAGCCCATAAGGAGAAGGTCTGTGTGCCCATGAACGAGTACAACAGGAAACTGTCTGGAATTTTCACAGCAAGCAAGTGAGACTGTTAATGAAGTTTGTTACACACGACAACAATCCATAAATGATGAAAATATTTCGTAGAAGACTCCGATGAAACGTTTCAATTGGAAAGGGAACGAGAGTCGAGAGCTTTTGGTGATGAGGGCGATTTTGGTGTTGATGTGCTGTAAACAATACCAAAAAAAAGATTTCCGTTCTCTGGACATCTCCTGCTGCGTTCTTCATATGTGAAAGACAGACTCCGGAAAATAGGGTCTGGACATTTCCCAGAGTTCATGTCTGAGAGAAGTCATTTCTGAGACGAGTATGAGTGAGTGCATGTATCCAATGATCCACTGGGATTCTACATTTCCTTCGTGGCTCTGCTGACGTCCACACACACTTTCATTTCGTCCAGTGAAACTAACACCACAGAGTTTCACTGTTTCGTGGAGGAGAAGACACACCCGGACTGTTACAAGTCTACAAGTTACACACACACATACACACACACACACACACACACACACACACACACACGCTCGTCCTTGTAAATGGCACCGTGCTGTGAGGGGGTGTGTTTGTGGGTATCTCGTATGTGCTTGTGTTAGTGTTTAATTGGCTGAGGTTGAGATGGGTCAGGGCTTTGTGTCGGTGGGGGAACTCGCACACTCGACACAGTCACTCACGTTCAGTGCAGCCAGAATGCATTGAGACAGCAGCACTTTGTGGTGGTGTAGCATTGTATCATTTGAAGGTGTTTGCATCCACATGAAATGGAATTTGTCTGATATTTGCCTCGACTTTGGAAAGACAATGAGATTCAAGAGCTTTTGGTGATCAGGGCATACGCTGGGGTTGATGTGCTGTAAACAGAAAACGTTTGCTTTCCGCCATAGAATGTATACATTGTGTCCTGCCTCCTGCATGATCTACTCAGGTTCCACCCCTGTCCTGCGGTTGTGAATGCACCTGACCAGGACAATCCCCCGCTCCATTCTGTGAAAGGCAAACTCTGGAAAATGTCCGGACCCAATTTTATGGACATTTTCTAGACTTTGTGTCAGAAAACAGCTTTTAACAGGCTTAGTCAGTGATACCTCCCAAAATCCAGCTTGTTTCTATCAAGCACCCCTTGAGAGATTTAAGTTACTGACATCTAGGAACTTAGTGGATATGGAGAGTCCTTTTCCTGCCAGTCGTCTTTTAGTTCGAGCGATATGGACCGAACCCCTGGGAGCGGAGTGACGACGAGAAAACCTTCTTCCTCCATGATCAAAGACGCCCGTCACACTGCTCCCTTTGTTGGCGTGCAGCGTCCTCCTCTACCATCCCCTTTCCCCTTTGTTTCCCTTTATCCAGAGCAGCATTTTTTTGTCTGCTCTGCCCCGCCTGTCCGAGATTACAAGGAGCCTGCGTTTAGCTGGACAGAGTCAATAATGATGCTATTAGGCAGGAATGCCAAAGGAGAGAGGTGGAGGTTATAGAGAATTATAGGAAGAGAGCGGAGTGTGGCAGACTACAATGTGTGTCTGTGTGTTTCATGTACTAATTGACCTGCCTGGGATTATTAAAATGGCCTTTAATTTTTGGGGCTGTGTGCACGCACCTCCTGACATGGCCCGAGGTGCTCTTAGCTTCAACAGCTTCAACTCCATCGAGCTTTGTAATCGGTGCTCCGGGGTTATCCCCCCTTTCATCTCTGAAGTCGGCACATACCTGAGGGTTTCTACAGGAACACTTAAAACCACGTCCGTGTTCCTTGTTTACAATTTGTTCATGTACGACAGCTGTAGAGATTCCAACACTATTTAAGGATGAAGGATGTAGCTGGTGTTTAGAAACGTCACAGGTAGTTGACCTTTTGATGCTCCGGCTGACATGGATCTATTTAAAATATGACCCATTCAAGGAGGGATTTGTCAAACCTTTCTGTTTCTTGTTCTGGACGGTGAGACGTTGGTTTCCCTCTGGGCTTTGGATTTGTTTTCCAACCTCGGTTGAACCTAGACATTGATCCTGAGGATTCATGTGCCCTGGTCCTGACCTTCAGGGCTCTTTGACATCACTGTCGGCCGATCACTAATATCCTCTTGACCTTTAGAGGCTGGTGTTTGTCTGTGCTGCAGCGTCTTTTGAGTAACTACGGATATGGAAGACAATGTAGTAGCAAAAACAACCTCAAGGGAAAAGGATTAAGTAAGTAGAATGGCAGTAGAGTGTAAACCCAACAGAACCCTTAAATTCAATCAAGCTGCACCAAATTGCACATATTCATAGATATCAGTCCCCTTAACGTGCCTGATTTTTTATTTTGTCAAGATCCATGAATTATTCCTCGGGTAATCAGTGAAAATGTACAAAAATATATAATATAAAACGAACTATCTCCCTGACCCATACCACATCCTTCCACCAGGTTTCGATTTAATCCGACCCATGATTTTTAAGTAATCTCGCTAACAGACAAACACAAATGAGAACATATCCTCACTATTTGACACATTTTCATTTTTACATAGATAAAATATAAATATTTATCCGGAGATGCTCCATCCAGTGTGCATAGCCTGTGGCTGGTTCCCCAGAAACAGAAAACGTAAAAGCCTGTCACCTGTTTGACCCACACAACCTGCAGTGAGTGTCAAAATGCCTGTTTCGCTGCTTGTCTTCAGATGTGTTTTACCGTTCTGGGGCGGACATGTTTACCTGACCTGTCCGTAACTCCTACCATGTGCCGACAGCAGAAGCAGCCAGTCACTCACTCCCAAGTTCATTTATGTTGGAGAGCTGAGCGCCCGAGGCCAGTCAGGGGATTCAGTCCTGGTTTTGTTGGTGAGGAGCAGCTTTTAAGTGCTGTTCTTGCGGTTTGTGGTTTCCAGAGCTGTAATAGTATTGTGACTTCGATGTCTTGAGTTGCCTAACACAAAACAATTGAATAAATTCACAGTAACACACCTATTTGAATGCCTGTACAAAATTTGTTTTGATTTCAAATCACTTTTTCAACCTCAAACTGACCTAGAACCGAGTGGACAGTTTCCAGCTACTGCAGTCACACATATATGTTGTATATTAGTATTTGCCAGTCAGCATTTCTTATGCTTTATTACCCAAATCTGTAAGTAGCCACCTCTACACTTTTACTGTTGCAACACTTTCCTCAAATGTATGTTTTTATGGTCAATTACAGTCCACAGATCCTGTCTAGACATTATTACATTCAGGAAATATTTTTTTATGTATTTTTAACACATATTCATTCATGCATTGTTTCACATGAGTCTGGGGGACTCATTTGGAACACATTGTATTTATTTCCACAGAGATCTGGTGCCGAAGTTGAACAAGCCCATGTTTGGTATGGCATGACCTCATGTTGGCTGTGACTTCCAAGGCTTGTTTTTTTTTCTGAATTGTGTGAAAGCTGCTCTTGTACAGTTTAGTTGAAACATATGTGTGTTTAGAATGACATTTAGTTTTTAGTACTGTAGTGAAAAAATTTGATGGAGGACACAGTGTTTGCAGGATGATGGTTTATGTGCAGGACAGCAGGGGCTCCGCTTCATCATACATTATAAATTATGTGATTTTTTTGCTTTGCCTCCCCACTACAACCTTTTGCAGTTATATTATTTTATTGAGGGGTTTTGTCCCTCCTTCTCCACCTCCAGAGAAACCTGATGTGTAGCGATGAAGCATTTTCTGAATGCCTGGACAACTGTTGACTCGTCTGTGTGTCTGTATCAGAGGAAAGACCGTAAAGATAGAGGGCTGGGATCAGTGAAGATGTGGAACAACAAAGCGTCGGAGGATTTGAACTGACACTGAGGCATGTATGTGTTTTTAACGGTGGCAAATGTGTCCGAACCAGACAAGTGTTAAGGGAATTACTGGCTGCCAGGTTACAGGTCGGGCCGTCGGTGCCCTCTGCCCCCTGCCTCTGAGGGGTCTGTTTTGAGGGAAGTCATGTATCATGAAGACCACCTAAGATCAATGTTTCTCAACACTATTATGCTCTAGTGTAGAACACATTCTGTGTTCCCAAAAACTCAAAGATGCAGCACAAAGCCCCCAAACATTAGAAAATAATTCACAACATGTCCATTCCCTTTGAGTCTTATTCAGAGTGAAAGCTAGCTTGTTTTGATGAACCTGTTGTTCTTTGTCAGACTGATGACGAGCACATGCTGAGCTCATTGTCAACTGTTTGGAAACGGCCAAAACAATCTGATAACTCATATATCTATTTTTAACTAGATTTTTTTTGAAAGTACATTTGGATCACGAAATCTGAGAATAAAGATCAATACTACGAGAAAGTCCATATAAGTATTCTGAAGGAATTTTGTTATGTTATACCTGTCAGTATATAGGTTTCACATATAATGAAACACTATCTTTAACTAATTCAGGACTTTGAAGAGATTATGCAAGAAGCTGTCTTTTCTGTATTCTGAGGAAAGACCACACAGACTTTGAGGAAAGCTGTTTTGTGGAGCAGGAAATGTTTGGTTGTGGTCGACTGCTGTTGTTGGTTACATCAAGTGCTTTTGAGAGGGGTTTCGCAGTTTCTCCAGAAACAATGAGATTGACGACTAAAGACTATGGATCCAGAAGAAGTGGAACACTGGTTCTCCTTGCAGCATATTTCCTAAATAAGGTTTATTCATTCTGGTAATATTACTTTTTCTCGTTAAAGTACAAGTTTATTCTCATAATATGATGATGCAAATTCAATATGCCCCAAATACTCCATCGTATTTAAGCTTCATTTTATATTGCTAGACCGACAGAGTAGTCAGGAGATAGAGGTGAAGATGATATACAGCAAATGGCTATAGGGTTATTGGTTAAGCACTGTACCAGGTGACTTGAATTTTGAATGTTCACAGCATACCTGAGCAAATCTGACGGAGGTCCTGGTTGCTGTGGCACGCCGGCTGGAAATCACCGCCTCAGACATCTGAGTAGTGCGTCTGTGTGTGGTCGACATTGCCGATCTGCTGAGTTTTCTTTGTCTGCTTCAATTAGATTTTCCTCAGTAAAACAAAGGAGCCACACTTAACCAGAAAACACCACCCAGTCACTTTGCGCAGTCGTAAAACACGCAGCCACGAGCCGTGCAGTCTTGTGTTTGTGATGCTGAGGGTATTTTCAAGTCTTCTACTTAACGTTCAAGCTAAATAAATTCAAGTTCTGCAATTAATAGGCCACATTTAATTCATAAATTCATTTTCTTTCAAGGATTGAATCATAGGGGCTCAGTCTGGCCAAGTCTCAGGGTTCTGGCCATTATTTCTACAATGGAGACCATATGCAGAAACTTCACAGACAGCACACTACAGAATGGTTTGCTTCCTGTTTGTCTTCCCTTTCTTCGGGAGTCTTAACGGACACGATGCCACCTGATTCCTCTCTAAGCCACAGCTTTGACTTTTTCATCCTCTTCCCCTGCCCTCCTTCCCATCTTCCATATGTAGTCCAGGCTGTGAAATACGCTTTTGTCTTATACACAACAGGTAAAGAAGAAGTTACACAACACAACCTGGGTCAGGGTCAGTTTTGAAAGCAGTTTGGTTTTGTAAGATGTTATGACAAACCTGACCGTGACCACAATTTGTTTGCTTTCGTGTTTCCCATCTTTAAAGGTGAAGATGATTAAGAGGTGAAGGAAGATTTATTACAGCTTGACCTAGAAACCCCTGTTATCAATCAGCATTGACGGGGCGCTGAGCAGATAAATGGCAGCACGGCTCCGACAACATTCATCATAAAACAAACCAGAACCCTTCCAAAGTATAGTCGCTCCATGTTCATCCCCAGTCACATTCCTTTGACTCCAACCCAGCGAGGTTTTTATGTGTTCACAGTTCGCTCTTAGACATCTGGGTCAATGTTACTGGCTATAGATCTCGTTGGAAATCACTGGCACAAGCCACCGAAACGGTGTTTGCAAATGATCAGGGACTCTGTGGGATGAACTCAAACCAGATTTTAGGTCGTTTCTACAGATTTTGACTGACTAAAGTAAAGTTATTAAGAACAATAACAACAATACCTGAGAAAGCGTGGTTTGTGCCTCCTCCAAGGAGGTTATGTTTCCACCCCTATCCATTTATCTACTTGATGGATTACAACTAAACTGGTTGGAAGGATGCGCTGGGTCGGTGCAGAGCAGACGGTGGATCAAGGAGTTTTTTCAATTTCTTTAACATAGCGAGATAGAGCATTTTTTAAACATATAAATCTATAAAACATATAAATCTGCAAATTTATGCCTCAAAGTTTCCAAAGTCGGAAAAGAGGCCGCAACGTTATTTTGGGGGATTTCTATTATGTTGCGCAGGAGAGTGAGCTTGAACTACAAGTAAACTAAAAGATCTCATACACAAATATTTTGTCAAATAAATCAGCATCAGGAAAAAACAACTATAAAACTAATGCGCTCCAGATGGATTTGTCCTGTTGCTTACCTTGTGCAGACACTTTCCAGATCATAGAGTTCAAGGGTGTGGCTGAAAAACCGTCAGGGTCAAAAGTCAAACCATGACGATGGGGTCAGACTGGGTCTGAATAAGTTACCACTCTTCCTCCTTGTGGCGTTTCTCTTTGAGTTCCTCCACAGAAACACAGATCTCATTAAGTCAAATTTGTCATCAAAGCATTGCAGTCATGCAGCGCAACAGAACAATTAGTTCTGCTCTCAAACTGAAAGACCACCCCTCTTGAATAAAGATGGGGGGGGGGCGGAAACAAACTATGATTTACTATCACTTATACCCACAGCAGCATGTGCTCTTATATCCAACCAACCCAAATATACACACTTAAACATATACACACATATCTCTGGGGCTGCGTGAAGGAACACGCCACAGAACCACATGTCCCTATACATGACAGACATAAATGAACACACGCTCACTCACACACACTGACTTGATTACAGACTTCACCTCGGGTTGCATCTTCCTCTGTGTTGTATCTCTGGCAACAGTTAGCAGACAGATCGACGGCTGGTGGACGGGTCGACGCTGTCATCCGTCTCTGGAGCCGGCTCTCCGTCAGTCCGTCCATCTGGGAGGGATTACATGGCTGTGTGTGGTGTGCGATGTGCATCAGTTGGGTCTCACTATATATTTGTGTGTGTGTGTGTGTATATGTGTGTGTGTGTAGTGCTGTGTGTGATCATTTGAACTCTGTTGTTGTGTGTCCCATCATCTCGAGACGCACTCAGCTGCATCAAGTGAAGGGAAATGAGAGCCTGGTGGTCTCTCTCTCTCTCTCTCTCTCTCTCTCTCTCTCTCTCTCTCTCTCTCTCTCTCTTCCTTCTGGTTGTGGTGAGAAGTTTCCATCACAAGTTCAGATTGTGGTGGTTTTAAAATCAAAGTTGTCATCAGCTCTTGTCGCTCCAGGCGAATCTGTGGCAGCAGGTGAAGTCAGGCGGGGTAAAAGATGCAGAGGGAGACAAACTGAAAGAAAAACTGTAGTTGGAGAGGTACTGTAATCAGAGACAGAGATAAATGCATAGAAGAAGACTTGGAAGTTGAAGGACACTTGAAAGCCTTGAGTTCAGTCCAGAAGAATATGTGAAAGAACGAGCTGGTTTTAACTGGAACATCCACACAAGATATGATCTTTTTTCTGCTCACAGTCTTTTCTGCATTATTGGCAATATACCTGAAAAGAAATGGAAATACTGTACGTAAACCATTTCCTGTCCATGTCTAAAGTCGTACTTGTCCCTCAAATAACTCTTCTACTATATTACATTTGAATACTTCAGCTTCATCCATACTACTATGTTTTTGTGTGAAAATGCTTTGAACTACAAATACATCTGGTGTCCACGCTACTGCAGAGGAGAAGAAGAAGAAGAAGAAGAAGGAGAAGAAGAAAAAGAATAAATCTGTGTTTAGAGGCTGTAATTTCCTGTTTTGGGAAAACCCTTCAGGCTGATTTCGCCACTTCTAGAAACACAAGCAAGTCCAGTTGCCTATGTACATATGTACAACTTCTGAATATTACATGAGGTAATGCTGCCAAGTACATTTACACTCTTGATATATATCCACTTGTACTCAGGCAACTTCTGCAGATACCTGGAATCGTCACACATGTACCTCATGTAGTGTCAGGATGACAGCCGCAGATTTGACCCTGAGTCAGCAGAATGACAGTGTGTGTTTACAGCTTCTGTTGCTGTTAAGCGCTGCAGCAGCTTCACGTTGTGTAACCCGATGACATTTTCTTTGAATGGGGAAAAAAAAACCCACAGAACCTCTTTTCGTGACTATTGTTTAAGTGAAGGTCTCACTTACGGCACACAATGGACGATTAAAGTGGTTTTGTTAGTCAAAATCAATGCTTGTAAAGAGGACAAAGAAGAAAAGCCTTTGTTGCTACTCTATCGATGAACAAAAGGTGGAGTTTATGGGATCCTCAGGGCGCTGTTGGTCTGTATTGTCACTGCACTGGGTTTCTGTACCCCCCGTAATTAGGCTTTTATAAACCAGAGTGATGGTGAGTCAGAAAACATCCAGGTCTTTGCCTTCAGGAATGACAAAAATGAAAGCAAATGTTGCAGATGGTGAATGTAACTGCTGCCACTGCCGTGTAAACTCAGGAATCAAGACCGGAGCGCGTAAGCAAGAGTGAAAGTTTCCCAAGCTGCCACATCTCGTCGCGATCATACCACAGAGTACAACGATGACAATGTTCCTCAGTTGTCTGTCACGTTAGCAGCCCGTGAAACTCACCATGTGCTGCTGCCAAAGAGTCAGAAGTGATTTGGTTGGAAGACACTACCGGCTGTGACTTATCAAGGTGCTGGCCTTGGAATTCTTCGCTGCTGATGCTGTGAGCGAAAAAAAAAAAAAGAAACTCGCTCCCCGGTGAATGCACGAGCGATTCCCCGCAAATTACTTTAAGCACGAATGTCAGCGGAGGTGAAACTGAGTTTGCCGCTGGACAGTTGCCCAGTTTGTTCCATCCCATTAGACGTCCTGTGAGTGTTTAAGGCTGCATGTGATTCGCAGATGCATGCGCTTACAGACTGCAGTATAGACGAATGCTGTGGGAATATCAAGGTGGAGGCCGCAGTCATTTGTTTTTGATTGTTTACTCCCGCAGCCCGCTCGGGTCAGCAACTCGCACCACTAACAGATTTAGAAAACAGGAACAAGATGCAGATCTTCATTTTGATTTGTTTGCTTTGGCCGTTTTCTCTCTTTGTTGTTTCCTTTATCAGACTTGGGTGCATTCTTTCACCCTGACTTCATTCTCTTGGCCTATTCCATGCCACTGTCATCACCAAGGGAGCATGGAAGCTATTTCCCATATGGCATCAAGAGGACCGCGTAAAGATTTCCCTTATTACCTCGGCCAAGGAAGCTATGTTTTCATCTGTGTTTGTTTGTTAGTTAGCGGGATTATGCAAAATCTACTCAACGGATTTCCATTCAACTTTAGTGGAGGGGGTGAGGTATGACCTAAGGAAGCATGAATTCAGTTTTAGTGCGGATCCAGATCCACTTTCTTAAACATTTTCAACATATTCTAAAGTTTCATTTGTGACTCTAGAATGTGAGAAGAATATGCTGTCCAGTGTTTTTAGCAGCAGTAGCTGGATCAATAGATTGTCTATTCTTAACCAGTTTTAATCAGGTGCCCTCTTGGGCAAGGCACCTGCCCAAGAAGGAGACGCTCTCAGGCATGAATGTTTGTTTTAACTATTTGAGTGTGGTATAGAAACAGTTTACATGAGCTCATTCAGACTTCTAAATGTGGATAAACACAGATTTAAAAAGAGCTAATAAACACTTGACAAAGTCAGATATCATTAGAAGATTAACTTAATCCAATTCTTCAAAAGAGTTTGAAGAATTGAATTAAGTTAATCTTTTTTAGAGGTTTAGAGGTCTTGAGTATTAACTGTGGTTTTCCATGGTGTTGATGCAAAGAGTGTGGCTGTGGTCAGGAGCACCACAGCCACACTAGTCTAAAGAATACTTACTGCCATGGGAACTTGTCCCATAAGGAAAGAGATGTCAGCTTTTCCATCTCTGCAAACTTTGGCCTGAGATCCACGTTCCGTTCAGAGCAGCCAGACACTTTTCCATGTTAGTTTTGAAAAAGCGCCTCTGATCGCCACAAATGTTCCTACAGTCCACCTTGAGGATTCACAAGGATGCCAAAATCTGGGTCATTTGGAAAAAAAATGTCTTTCTCATTTATGTATGTTATTATAGAGATTGAAAGTGCTTGTGAGTGGAGTGAAAGAATGTGGAAGAAGGTTGCAAGGAACAGAAATGAAGATGTGTATGATTCCTCATTGCAAACAGCGTTACATTAGATATATTCGATTTTTTAACAAAAATCACAAGACAGAAGAAGAGAAAGTTCTCTGCAACAAGTATCAATCAAACGTGTACTTTTCTGATTTGACCTCTCCGCACATTTGAAGACTCGTAAAAAAGTTCATCTAAAGCTGTCCCTTTCTCTAAAAGTCAGGGATCCTTTGTAATTGCCCTCTCCTCAACAATGGAAGCCTTGTTTTCCAATCTGCTTGCATGTGCATAACTGCAGTGTGTGTGTGTGTGTGTGTGTGTGTGCGTGTGCGTGTGCGTGTGCGTGTGTGTGCGTGCGTGCGTGCGCGTGTGTGCCTTTTTGCAGCCCCTCATCAGGCTCATTCCACAGCACAGCTGCAGTGGCTGAAGTCACACAGTTTGACTCGAGAAGGGGCTTAGCAGCTCATTACTGGATAGAACAAAGTAAGCTGAGAAACGGCGGTGACTAGTAGCCCTGGCAGAGGTACAGAGCGCAGGTCATGTTGTCACTGTGTGCTGAAGGTGCTACACTTTTTTTCCTGAAGCAGAGGGAAAGGTGTCCTCACTTGCATGGGTCCAATTCTGAGCTCACTTTGACACAAAAACAACATAGTTACTGAAATGAAAAGTCCCTTTCCTGCAGAGGTTTGTCCGCACGTACAACTAGAATGTCCCTCAGTGGAGCACATACCTCGGCCAAGGCCAAACCTTAAATTCAATCAAGCTGCACCAAATTGCACAGATCATCAGTGCTCTAAGTACGTCTGATTGGTTCATCAAGATCTCTGATCTCGATTTCTGGAGAAATTCACCAAAATGTCGTTAAAATTAATCGAATTCGCTCCAAAAGTTAATGGGTTCTTCCTCTGTAGTTTTGGGATTTGGAATTGGTCCTTTTTAAAGCAGCTAGTACACTTAAAAAAAACAACCTTGAGATGGTAAGTAACAGTGTGCGTGAGGATTTATTTAAAACCTCTAAATGTTTTCTCTCTTTTCCTCATCAGTAGAACTCTTTGTCTGCTCTGTCATTGTAATGCTTGTGTTCATGCAGTAGATGACAACAGTTTTTGAACATCAAAACATTTGGAATTGGTTTTTCCAGAGCTCTGTGTTCCTTTCAGTACAAAAGAACCTCTAGCGCAAATGAATAGAAGAGGGATGTTCGGACCTTGAAATCATCATCATCATCAAACCAGATCTGTCTTGAGAACATGTTTCCATTCATCCCTGTCACTTATTTGATGTTTTTCCTTCATCACTTGTCTGTCTGTGTGTATCTTTCTCACATTTCTTTCTTCATGCTTTCCTTTCTCTGTTAGTTCAAATATCTCCTTTCCTGCCGTTTCTTCTTGGCGGCTCATATTGTGACATTTTAATCTGGACATCCGCGTGCGTTTGCCAAAGCTAATATTTGGCTCAGCTGAAGAATTTAAGGACAAGAATGCTCTCAGTTTTTCATCAGATGCAGACTTGAGCCTGTGGCCATATTAATCACGCAGTGTTTTTCTGTTGTTTCTCTGCAGAGATCGGACCGGTAACAATCACAACAGACCCGAAGAAGTTCCAGTATGAGCTGAGGGAGCTGTACGTTCAGGTGGGTTCAGAGATCATGCTCATCAAACTGAGAAAAACGTCCGGAGTAACCTGGACACTGAGAGTCATATGGCCTTAATAAAAGCAGGCAGACTCTGGTCGTGCCAGACGTCTTGTTTGGAATGTGTGTGAGCTGGTCAGGAAGCTTCATCAGTCAGTCTCCATTAGAAGATGAAAGAAATCTCAAAGAAAAATAGATTTTTCTTTCTTTTACAAGAAACCTGCAATCAGTTTTCCCATTTAATGTGGATTGTCATCCTTTTATATAATGTTGCTAGGAGGTCTACCAGTCGAAGCCTTGGTCACATGTTGACTTTGGAAGATGATACTGAAAAATCTCTTCTCTATCTCAGGTTTATTTTTCTTCCTGCACCATTGCAAACACATGTATAAACAAAAACATGCAATGGCCAGACAGCTAAACAGAGCACTGCTAAGTCTGTGTACTGAGAGGGAGAGAACTTTGTGATGGAGCTTTATTGCACAACTCGAGCAAGTAGAAAAACTGCAAAACCAGTACTCTTCAAATCTAAAGAAGACAGGGAGACAGGGAGACAGAGCCGAGTAGCACTCAGAAGTTTGTCATGTGAAGACAGACATTGGCGAGTGTCTGTGCATCCTTGGCATGTGCTCCTCTCTATCTGGTGCGTGAGTGTGTCTTGTGTGCAGCATGGACGAGATCCAGCTTCCTCTCACTCGCTGCCTCATTCATGAGTCTGCTTTTCTTCACCTCCTCACCTGCACATCCCCTGAAGAGGCTTTGGCCGAAGTGCGCGGAAAAATACTCTTTGGAATTGACATTTTTCTTCTTCTTTCACGAAAGGTTATGTTTTAAAGGTTATAAACGAGATTTTAAATGGGACATATTGTGCTCATATTCATTACATGCTCTATTGTTTAAAAAACACTTAACTTTGTAGACTTTTACATTCACAAAAAAACATATAACACACAAGAGCAAAGGGAAAATCGGAAAACATACATGTCTCCTTTCATTGTTACAGCGGCCGACAACTATTTTGGGGTATGGCAAATATAGTGTCATCCTGAGCAGAACATGAAGCCTCAATCCCTCTGTGTTTCTGAGCTTTACTGGTCTCTGTATTTGTCTAATACATGTTAGCCCCTCTCTGTGAAACCACTGAACCTCCCAAAGAATTACAAAAGCAAGATGGCTCCTGCTCAGGCAGCAATGTAAACATGACACCCGGGTGATCACGCCAATGTCCATCCTGTTTCTTCTTTGCTGTAAGTGCAGATTAACACCATGAACACACCTGTCACCTGCAACACACTCTGAATCAGTGGGCTACACACAGCAGCATCACTACCCATTCCAACTGGCTGCTAGTCACCATGCAGGCTCACTGAGAGTGTTTCTCAGGGCTTTCAGAGTGAGTTTCAAAAACACACGTTTACCAACTGAAGCGTTTCACCAGGCTCCCCAACACCCATGGAGGGTACAGACAATACCTAGCTGAGAACACAAAGGGAGGTGTGGCTGAGGGTGCGACAGATGACGTATTTGTTTTGGTCCAGGACGCTATAGTGCAACATCTCGTGATGGAATGTCATATGTATACAACCTTTAAGGAAGGACATGTTATTTTTAAACCACAAAAGCAGAAGTACACAGCGGGGGTTATCAGGTTTATTGCTGGGGGGCAGAGGTTGAATGGAGGAGTTGATTTTCTGGCCAGACGGGAGATGTTGGGTTTCAGAGGAAATAGAGGAGCTCTGTCTATTCACCCTCTTCACCCCCCCGGCCTAAAATAATGGGTCACCCAATTCCAGATGTTACTCTTTGGGGATGATGCATCAAAGATGGCTGCTGGACCCCTCAGACAGACAGATACGTGCCTATTGGAATGCCATAGAAAACATTTCCTTTAGACCCAATTAGTCAGACAGAGAGTTTATAAGTCCTGCTCTAGTTATTCTTGTCAGTATGGTTAGAAACAAGTTCATTTGATGTCAACAGTCAGCAGCCTTACAGCTTTTGTCTTCGCTGCAGTATAATAGCTCAGTGGTCATGTGTGCTAACAGGAAAGCACAGAATCAAGAACCTCTCGGTCTGGTCTGCTACTAACCTGGTTGCATTTTATTCACATATGATTTAAGTTTATTGAAAAAGTAAAACTGAAAAGGAATGTTACTGCTGCAAGCTTGAGAATCATTATGGACTCGTCTAGATTTGTATTCTATTAAATGTCCTGTAGTTGTAATATTTGATTTTAAATGCATACTTTTTAAGACTTTAATCATCACCAACATGCTGAATAAATCAAAAAAACTGTTAAATGCCTGATAAACTCATCTGCACACATGTATATTAGCACATATGCTGACGATACCCTTCTCTTTCTCAGGGAGGCGGGGACTGTCCGGAGATGAGTATCGGTGCCATCAAGATCGCTTTGGAGATCTCCTTGCCGGGGTCCTACATTTACGTCTTCACCGATGCCCGTTCTAAAGATTACAAACTGACCCATGAAGTCCTGCAGCTCATTCAGCAGAAACAGTCGCAGGTTTGAAGATTTTTTTCAAATACATTATCATGGTTTATGTACAGGTTAGGTTTAAAGGAACAGAGATCACATTTTGATATGTGTGCGTGAATGTGTGTAGGTGGTGTTTGTGCTGACGGGGGACTGTGATGATAGGAGTCACATCGGCTACAAGGCTTACGAGGAGATCGCCTCCACCAGCTCTGGGCAGGTCTTCCATCTAGACAAGAAACAAGTCAATGAGGTAAGAGTACTCATTTTTTAGATTCAGAGGAAAAGCTGTCTGGTTTCAAGACCCGACTCCAGCGCCCGTGTTCAAGACCCGACTCCAGATCAAATGTGCAAGAAACATTCAGCTGATTGATGCGTGCACCTTCCTTGGACTCGGCTGCCAAGGAGAGATTTCAAAGGATGCAAAGAGTTAAATAAGAAATGTAGTATCGTAAATACTTTTGAGAAACGATCTCTTGTTTTATGTCACCACGACAATCACATATGAAAAATGCTCGTGGCTTGAAGGATGAAAAGATGAAAATTCATTATAAATTCAGAGAAATTTTTCCTGCACCCATTTCCACACCGAGATGACTTGAGATGAATGCACTGTATCACATTACAATCACATCACAGCTGAATGCTCCTTCACATGTCCCGGGTAGGGCAGCATCTGGTTCTGGGTCTCACACAGTAGCGGTGGGATAAGGTCTCATAGGGACAAGGAGGAAATAAAGGGGCAAGACTGCGCTGGAATGTCGGTCATTTTCTGATGAAAGCTTTGCACATGCTGAGGGGGACAACCTTGTTTGCAGTGTGTGTGTGTGTGTGTGTGTGTGTGTGTGTGTGTGTGTGCGTGTGTGCACATTATAAATGATGCGTATTTCCTGCATTCTTTACATTTTTTGATCCATCGCTGTAGATCCTTAAATGGGTGGAGGAGGCCGTGCAGTCGTCTAAAGTCCACCTGTTGTCCACTGATCACTTCAGTGGGGTCAGCAACACGTGGCAGATGCCCTTTGACCCCAGCCTCCAGCAAATCACAGTGGCCCTCAGTGGCCCCGCACCTCACATCGAAATAAAAAACCCAGAGGGTAAGATAAGTGTTGTGTTTATATATCAACAGAGTTTGGAATCTAAAGATTGATCCGACATTTATTAGCATACTTGCAAAGATGAGTGTCAAAGGGAAAATGAAAAAACATGAATAAACATGACAAAAACAGAGGATTCCATTCAGGGCACCAGGGGGAACTGATTAGTTTGACAATTATTACAATTATTTTAATCTTCTTTTGTTTGTTTTTTTACAGTGAAAATTGCTGAGTCATCATTACAGTATGTTTTGTTGTTTGTAAAAAACACGGTCATAATATTATGAGAATAAAGTCGTAATTTGATGAAAAACAGTCATAATATTCCGACTTTATTCTTGAACTCTCTGATGTTTTCCCTTTAAGTCCAGTGCAGCTGCAGTGTTGTTTTTTCTCCAGAGCATTGAACTTGCAGTCAGAAAACCTTTTAGAGACTGGTTTGGATTTGAGATGTCATATGGGAAGATCATATTGAAATATATGAAAAAGAGGAGAAAACTGTTTTGGGATAGTTCTCAGGAAACAAAGCTAACTGTAGAAGCCACAGTTAATGGACACAGAGCAGGTAGAGGATTTATTCCAGCATCATCTGGGGTCCACATGTTCAGCACATGCTCCTTCACTTACAGTATGCTGGCTAATGCTAAAACCTGCATCTTAATATTTGGACAATTTACAGCAACATTGAGTATGCATCCTGTAGCCATAGAGCCATAAGAATTTGATTGCATGGGTTAAAGGTGAATAATTGTTCATGTTTGGCCTCCAGGGAATGTTGTGGGGAAGAGTGACGGCCTGACAGAGCTCCTGCACATTCCCAACTCGGCCAGAGTTGTCAGCATCAAGGACCCGCAGCCGGGGATGTGGTCTATCAAGGTAAACAAGTCATCCTTTACCTGGAAATGTGTGTAAAGTGGCCGGCTTCCGCTAACAATTCCCAGAACTGAAGCTAGTCAAAAAAGATTTACTGCAAGTAGTTCAGTAGTAGCCTATAACCATGTAATGAGGTCACAAGTCACACACCAGGAGGAAGCTGTGGCCCTATAGGAAGGCTCTTTAGTTGAATTTCTGCAGTAATATATCAGCGTGTTCAAATACAGTGATACAGAAACAATTTAACACGCATGTTGTCTGGGGAAAGCATCTCCCAGCAAACAAACAAAACAGGATCACAAAGACACATTTGAGCCTGAGATGATTTTAAGACAGTCCTGGTTGGTTGGAGAAAATCCAAGGCCGCTACTGTCAACACAGCCCCCCTTCGTTTCTGTTTGAGCACCCTCGTCGTTGTGCTCCTGTTGGGGAGTTGAAACTGTCGGCACCCTGCTGCCGACGTAATGTATAAAAGGTCACACATTTGACTGCCAACACTGTCAATTCCAGATGTTGGGAAATGACAAGCATTTTTACCTGAGTGATTTGTTGTGGGGGCCTCACTGACCCCTGTATTCTCTGCAGACCCCTGCTGGGACTCTTTCCCTCATCTCCGCATAGCTGTGTTTTGTGTTAGCGCTCATTTGATTTACGGGGCCGCAGATTGGATGAAAAACTGTGTCATCGGACAGGATGCGTGTACGCTGAGAGATTTGCAATACTGTTGTTAGGTATTCCCATTATTCGCTGTGGAACGTCTTTACTTTGGATGCTCTTTTAACATTTGGTTTTAATCACTTGCAAGTCCCCAGCATACAGCATATTAGTGGCTGTTTCTTAACTCGCCTTTTCGTGCCTTTCCAGCCCCTTTTCACAAAGCACTAATGACATTATGGGCTGTTAAGTGAGAACATACTGTAACATTGGCTGCAGTGCACGCATTCATTTACATGTAGATGCAGTTTTCCACTAAAGTCCACATGAGGTTTTAGTTTTTTGTTACATGGGTGTGAAAATGCACTCAGTAGTAATACATTTGTGTTTATGGTCTGATGTTATGTTCAGCCGTAATGTTTCTGTGGAAGGCTCATTTTGACCAATTTTTATCGGCCAACTGATTTATCGGTCGGGCTCCGATGAACTGATCACAGTGGTTGGATTGTTTTGTTTTCTACTTGGGGTAAAAGATGCTCCTGCGTCACTGTGGTTTCTGTTTTATATCTGCTTAAAGACCACATCAGCAAACTATGACTGACATCTGTGCTTTCTGACTTCATCCCTTGTGGGGACTTTTTCTCATGGAAAAGAATATGAAACAGACATAAAAAACTGATATTGCATCCTGGGGTCTTATGTTTGTCCTGTGCCTGCCTCTCTCTCTCTCTCTCTCTCTCTTTCTTCTTTAATCTCTCTCTGTCACTAACAGTATCTTCTTCCCTCGTACATCTTCCTCTCAACACGTTTACTCCTCACATTCTCTCCCACAGAGAAGCACTCTGGGATTTGCTGTTCTCTCTCTCTCTCTCTCTCTCTCTCTCTCTCTCTCTCTCTCTCTCTCTCTCCTCTCCCTCTCTTTTCCTCCCCTCGACACTTGCCTTTTCCCATCTCTCCCCCCCCTTCCCCCCCCCCCCCCCCACAGTACACAACACTGACTGTCCAACTAAAAATAGTGTAGCTGTGTTCCCCAGGACGTCCAAAGAAATGTGGATAAATACTTTCAGTGGGAGTTTGCTTGTTCTGCCATGCTGGGTTTCAGTAACACTAATGGCCCGTGACAGCCTTGTGTAAAACGGTCGCAGATTGTGTGTGAAAAGGAATTGAATCCTTTTTAATCTGCCTTTAATTGGATATGGTCGTGATGTAGAACATGGGTTCAACACACTATCACCTTCTTCAGTTTTTCTGTGTGAGTTCTTACAGCGTCACCCTCCCTCTGTGCTAATTTCATGCTATATCAATGATCCTATTTTGCATCCGGGCATTGTTAGATGCTATATTCAGTGTTTTCAGTTTCCATGGTCAAAAACAACACCCGCTCACATCAGGCTTCAATGGGAATGGAGTCATCAGCACTCACTCCCGGGTCAAATGACTGCAGTGGACACAGGTTTTAATCGGCTCCGATTGGCACCAGGGTTAATGTGCAAAGTTTTGACGACGAACATGATGCACCAAGGGGGAAAAAACAGAAAGACAAACTCTCTACTAACAGAGGGAAATCAGTCAATCATCGTTTTGAGCGGGTTTACTTGCGTTTTTAAACAACTGCTAAATTTGGGGTGAAAGAGACACTGCAGCACATTCACAGTCTTCCAGAGAGTAATCCAGATGAAGTTTGTTTTTGCTGCAGTGACTTCAGCATTGACAAGTATATTTAAGCTTCATACTGAATTTGATAGCCCATTAAAACAGTTTGGGATCGTTGTAATTTTAAAAGCATGCAAACAGCTCAAAGGAAGCCAAGCGCAGGGGACCTGTTCCTGTTCTCTCTCTGACAGAAACACACAAGGATGCATACATTCCATAAAAGTAATAAAAGCAGTATCGGCTGTACAGTCTGTCAGCAGTAGGGAGGAACAACCTGTGATACGTCTCCTTCAGACACTCAGGGTGAATCAGCGTGTCTCTGCGTATGAGTGAAACCACTTTTCAGACACGACCGGAAAATTCGTCCGGTCATTGTCTTTCACATATGAAGATCGTGGCAGGCGATTGTCCCGGGTCAGACACGTTCACAAAAACAGGAAAATGTCCAGAAATGTCAGACAAGGGGTCATTTCCCGGGCATATTACGAGGGGGCTGGCAGGAAAACGTGTCTGGAGCAATCAACTCAGTCATTTGCGTTTTAACATACAGCCCCTCTGGAAAATTTCTGGAAAATGTCCAAGATCTAGTTGAGTTTAGGGTGTTGGCAAGACCTGGGCAGTTCACTTTGTCTGGGTGGGTGTGAAACAGGGAAATGAGTGCCTTAATGACAGGGACTGTTCTTTTTTTGGTAAAAGCATGACCTTTAAAGGACCTCTCCCCTAATTATGGCCTCATTTACAACTAACTAAAGACCCGGGATAATCCTATAGCAGCCATTAGGTCAGGTTTGATGGCCACAGCATGTATTGTGTTTCGTGACGGCAGGCATTAGCATCTAAGGTTGTGTGAGATCCCCTTTGTTCTGGTGTTAACTCAATTTCACATCAAGCTTACCTATTGTTATCTGTCTGCCTGAATGCACGTCACTGTCCTGGTTGTTTTGTTTTTCTCTTCAGGGAATTAAAGTTAATGTTGGGCAAAACATAGTCATCGTCTTGAAACACAATAAATTTGCACATTTTCTTTCATTTCACGCAATTGCAAATGACAGTTTAGGTTTGCATGCCTCGATGTGTGTTGTGAGTCAGTGTCTGTCGCACCTCCAAGACGTGCAACCTAAGGTGAGGAGTTTCCACCTCTCAGCAACCTATACTTCACTGTAATTACTCTGTCTCCATTTGTGAAAAGCTTCAAAAGAGCCCTGCATGACGAAGAGCGCACGAGCCATTAGCCAATCTCTGATTATAGTGGTCGTGTTTGTTTAATTAAAGTATGAATGTCAGACTGAGTGGGTCATCTCTGAATCGTGGATGTTTTATAAGCTCGGGTGTAAGATACCTGTCAGTCAGTTGGCCTGTCTATACATGTGTGGCTGGTTGGAGGATGCACACAAAGGCTGTTACACAAACAGCCTCAGTGTGTGTCTGTTTAAAGCTCTCAGAGCGTAGATGCTACAACTCTTCTTTCTTTTGTTTGAGCACCATGAAACGAACAACAGGCCAAGGTTTGGGGCAAAATCAATATGAACTAACAATAATGAATATTATTAGATGCAAATATTGAAATAATGAAATTTTTATTAAGGAAGTTAATGCATCTCCCACACTATATATGAGTCACCATTATTTGCACTATTTCTGTGGTTTCCATTTGCAATTTGTATTGGTATAAGATATGACAATCATATTGTTCCATATGTATGCTAGTTATTGGTAATTTTACCTGTTTATACACTTACACTTACACAGCTTAGCTTAGCATAGCATAGCATAGCATAGCATACTATCCTTTAAAATGCAGTGTACTTCTTTATGCCGTAATCATGTGCCACTGTACTTTACTCAAGTACTTTTATTATAATATGTCTGCAGTGAAAGGTGTATTATACATATTCTCTGTCATTAACATTTTTCTTTTGCTGCTGTACAAGTACATTTTTTTCTGGCATGGGATCAATAAAGTTTCTCTTTACTCTTATCTTATAACAAAACTGATGATTTACACTGACACTAATTGTACCTGAGTATGATGAACGGTTTAGTTTAAACCACTGTACTATAATAAGAAGTAGTTATACAATACAACAGACACATAATATACATGTAAGTTTTGAAAAAGTATTAATGTAAATCTCCCCTTTTTGTGATACAGGTCTCCAGCGAAGGAAGACACTCTGTCCGTATCTCAGGTCTCAGCACTATTGACTTCAGAGCCGGGTTTTCCAAAAAGCCCACCCTGGACTTCAAAAAGACCTCTAGTCGGCCAGTTCAAGGTCAGTGAGGTCACCCTTTCCAAATCGTAAAAACAGAGAAGGACACCACAGCTGTTGTATGTTTTCTCCTTCACCTGTTGTCTTCACTCATGTCTTGTAGCTTTGGACCGGTAAAGAATACAGTATGTTGAGTTTCATGTGGATTTTCCAGGTATTCCCACCCACATCCTGCTGAACATCACTGGACTGTCCCCTCCTGCTCGAGCTGACAGGCTGGAGCTCCTGTCAATCACGGGTGAAGTCATTAAAACATTGCCAATCCGCTACTACCCTGAACGCCAGCCGCAAGGCCTGTGGAACATCACAGAGTTTGTTCCGCCCAACGCGGCCTTCTTCCTGCGGGTGACTGGATACGACGTGGATGGTTACCTGTTCCAAAGAGTCTCCAGCGTTTCTTACTCGAGTATCATACCTGGTCAGTGATGGTGATCTGTATTTACCCCACTAAAATGAAGATGTAAGGAATTGCTTACTTTTATTAACTGCCTCAGCGATTATCTCTCTTTTAGGTGCCCCTAAGGTGCTGATGCCAGCCACAACTCATGGCTACTACCTCCAGAGAGGGGCTGTTAACTGCCAGGTAGAGAGTCTGATCCCCTTCACCCTGCGCTTTAGTCGGGATGGAAGACGACTCGGGGTGGACCAACTTCTCAGGTGAGCACGGTTGTAAAGAAAATGAATCCCAAAAGTCCCAAACGTCACATATCTGTTAAAATAAGTTCTATATCAGGCAGGGGAAAGTTTAAAGGGCAATTTACTTCAGATATGGAAATGGATTCAAATGAGGGGGCAGAGGCTGGAATGTGGGATCTGAGCTACGGACCGAGTGATGAGTTTGATGGAGCGGCGCAGGTGAATCAGGATGACTGGCAGATCTGGGTCTGGGTTAGTAAGAGTTGAGAAAGAAAGAGCGTAAGCATGGAGCAGGAGAAACCACAGGGAACGAGAGTAAAACGAGGCAGTTGGCTGGTGGAGTTGAGGAGATGATGAGCTGGCAGTGTATGAACGAGGCAACCACACACACACACACACACACACACACACACACACACACACATGAAGACAAACGAGGGACAGACAGCCCACAGAGGGAGAACACAAGGAAAAGGAAGGAACAACCTAACCCTGGTAATACTCTGCCTAAAATAAACAAGCTGTAAAGTGCCTATATGCCATTTCCATACAGCCGTGTTTTAAGCATTACAATATATTAGCAACACGTGACCAGTCAAAGCTCGTTTTCTGGGCTGCTCTTCTTCTACTGTACCAGGTTTAGACACGGTCATGTTCAAACTCGAAATGAGCTCCACAGATGTTGTTGTACTGGGATGACGATGGTGGGTTGGCTCCCTCCTCTTTATGCCAGGAGACATATTGGACATTCAGTTTGATGATGTTGGTTTTCACTTCTCATGCAAATCTGTAGCATGGCATAGCATGGCATAGCATGGCATAGCATAGCATAGTATGGCATAGCATGGCATAGCATAGCATAGCATAGCATAACAGACAAAGTTATTGAACACGCTTTTCTCTCCATTTCTTCTGACTCTCTTTTGATCCCAGTGAGTCTGGAAGTGCATCGTGGGAAATAGCCCAGGTTACTCTGAAGGACGAGGGCGACTACGAGTGTATTGCTGTCAGCAGTGCAGGGACGGGAAGAGCTCGCACCTTCCTGGATGTGTCAGGTATGTTAACATTCCACAACTGTCACAGTATGATAACCTGTAACTTACCAGTATATTTAAGGTTTAATTTGATTATTTATACTACAACTATTCTATTAAAATCAAGAGTACAAAGACACAAAATGCAACAGTGCTCGTGAAGACATTCAGCAATGAGCTAAAGTAAAATTGATATGCAGAATACAAGACATAAGATTGGTTCAGAATGTCGTTTTCAGCGAACCGTAACAATGTAGTTTATATTAATTTAAAATTTAAAATCTAAACTACCATCTATCACTGCAGCTAATGAGCCAGGACTGTTATTACACTCAAAGTATAATCAGTGTGTGATGGATCTACTCTGGACATTGAGCAATTTAAAGTCTCATTGGCTTTAATGTCCTGTATCATGTTTAGTAAATAAAATAACTTGAGTTAAATGGTGCTGCAAGACGGATTTTATATAATGCTCTAGAGCTTTAACACACACACACTCACACGCATACTTTACTTATGAACACAAGGTTATGAATACAAGTGCCAGTCACTGTGGGTTTTATTTAGACTCTCGCTGTGGCTCCCATATAGAGAACCTGCATGATGGCAGAATTAATATAACGTTATGGAAAGTTTGAAACCAGCTCTACAACAAGATGTAATCCATGCCTGCCAGCGATCCTGTCATGGGGTTTCTGGTATGGTTTGTGTGCCTGACTTGTTAAGCAATGGACTGTGGATGTGGTGTAAGATGAGAAAAGTTTTCAAACTGTAAATAAGTTCCAGGCTGTGCAAGAAAGAAAATGGGTTTAGGACTCAATGTGAACAGCAGAGCAGAGACCACTCGTCACCACAGTAATAAACGCATGATGATTTATGATCTCAGAAATTCATAACCCAGGTCATAAATTACTTGGAGGATGCGCTTGTGATCTTTATGTTGTCAAAGCTTGGAGCACAGACAAAAAGGAATATATAATGATTTATACTTTTCAGTTTCACCACTGGCCGAAACAAAAATGTGATCTTTCTTTTCCCCAAATCCTCTGTAGTGCTTTCATTTTTCAATCAGAACAATTTTTCCAGGATGCGATACCTGAACTGACACCACATGAGTCCAAACTCAGTCAGTAAACGTCTCCTTGTCCAAACGTTCCTAAAAAACGGTGGAGGGGAAGATGTCGGAGAGTGGAGAAGAAGAGAGTTAGTTGAAAGATACTTTGTGAAAGAGAAGAAGGAAAGAGAGGAGTCAGGCATGGATCTGTGTAATTTACGAGCGCAACCTCGCGACTGTAACTCACGGTCCAACGACGCAGAGGCGACTACGTTTGTCCAACTGTTCCCACTTATAATGTCTCGGAAATGAGGTGAAATTAGTCCTCAGCCACAATCCGACCTTGTTAGTGGGCCAGTTATATTCTTAACAGAGTGACAGGGCCTCACATTGTACACATGTACACACAGAGAAACACACACGTTATACCATTCAGCTGCCAAATTTATGTCTTCCTAATCCCACAGAGCAGATCTCCAGCATCCTCCCCCTACCAGAGCCTCTGCTACCTCTCCCTCGTCTTCACTTTCCTTCCCCCTTTTCCCTCTTTTCCCTGCTTAGCTCTGGCTCACCACCGAAAGACATGATTGACGACACAATGAGGCTCGAGGGTTTAGTTTAACGAGAGAAAACACAGAGAAAGAGGAAAAAAACCTTAATAAGGCGTGTTACTGTTTTTTGCACAAAGCTAAGTACATGAAATACATTTATACAAAGCTAAGATGTGAACACTTACATGCAAACATACATTGTGGGGGACAGCAGTGAATTATACAAGGGTGATGCTGTTGATGGAGGTTCCTATCTTACTATAGCACAAAGATTGTGGGCGTTATGCAGAGGAATTTGTAAAAAAACACTTTATTTAAAATGTAACTTTTAGCTAGAATTGATAATGTGATTGTGTTTTGTGTCTCATTAGCTAAATGGTCTAAATCGGTGACTCACAGAACTCTAAGCCATTCCTCCACCTGCAACCCAGTTTCACTACTTTCTTATGTCTTATGACATCAAACACAGAAAACGTGATGTTCCCCATTTTATCAAATTTGAGTATCCACAACTAGAAGGGTGCTCAGAAAACGCCTTCCTCTGCCAAGGCTAACGCCCTATCGTGACATGTTAAAGAAATTGGAAAAAAAATATGATTCCTGGATCCACCAGTTTATCCAAATCTGTTCCAAATTTTCACGGGTTCTTTCTTGGTCCGTGTCCCACCCTTCCACAAAATTCCTTGGAAATTAGTTCACTGGTCTTTGAGTAATCCCGCAGACATTCAGAGAAGCAAACACAATAGCAACAAAGTCTCCATGATGGAGGTGAAATTAGAAAATAAAAGGGACTCTATAAAAACTCTATGTGTGTTTTTTGGGGATGAAGACAAACTAATTTTGTTGAAAAATGAATATGGAGGCTTGAGTTTTTTTTGAAAGTTAGTAGCATCTGCAAGATTGTTCCTCATGAGTAGAAAATACTGTCTCTGCATACAAAAATATTCGCAAGAATAAAAACAACTACTCACCCTGAATTCCTGCTTAGCTTTCTTTATGATGTCAAGTTTCTGGCAGCTACCAACAACATCATGTCCTCACTTGCAGAGCCGCCTCCGGCCATCACCGTCGAGGGGAACGTCACCGCCAGCCCAGGCTCCCGCGCTGTCCTCACCTGCCACGTCGCTAGCACCGTCAACTTCAACCTCACCTGGCTGAGAGGGGGTCACGATGCCCGTCTGGACCCGCGGGTGCGAGTCCTGGGCAACCTCTCGCTGCAGGTGTCCACCGTGACTCCGGATAACTCAGGCTGGTACGAGTGCATCGCCATCAACGAAGGAGGGGCGACCGCAAAGCGAATCTACCTGAGCGTGCAAGGTGAGGAGTGCGTGTTTGTGTCTTTCTCTTTGGTGTGAAACTACTCGGCTACAGTTGATCGAATGATTAGAAAGTGAGTGTTTAACTTTGAAAATGCATATATGTGCACTTGCATATTTGTGTGAGACTTTGCCTTTGGCATGTGTGTCGGTTTTTTTCTGTGTGATTTAAACCTTGGGGGAGCAACCGTCTTGACAAACACAATCTCATTCTCAAATACAAAATCCTCTCCCAGGTGCTGCCACCCTTCTTCCCTCCCCTGCTCCCTATAATTCACCCTAATGCTTTCTGGGAGGCGTGAAAATTATTAATGCCTCACTCTCAGGCAGCGCTAAAGTAGAGTTTTCCATCTCCTGACAGCTCCTATAATCTTGTTCCTAACACTTCCCTGACACCGAATCGGGAACACTTGCAGATGGAAGAGCGTATCGCTGACTATCTGGCAAGTGGCACAGAGTGGATGCATTACAGCCTCTAAAATCTGCCATTAGCCGACGACCTCAGCCAGAACCTACCGAGGTTTAGAGGTTCGCGGCAGCAAGAAAGAGGAAGAAAGCGGTGTCTTGCATAATCCAATATCCAACCCTGTATTTACTCTGTTATACAACCATCGCCCCAGAAGAAGATAATTCAGAGTCCATATGCTGCTTAGTGTAGCCTCAAATCCTCCCTCTCAAATGTGTGTGTGTGTGTTGCCGGCTCTTAATGTGTAAAGCAAAAAACATTATCTTTACTCTAAGACAAAAAAAAGAAATTGCTCCACTTTACTTTAACCTGTGTGATTTTAATTTGAGTGAACTGTGTCAAAGTCAAACCTCAGGGACACAGACGGAGGAGTTGCGGGTTTAATACCAGAGTTGCCGGCAGGTTTGGAGGAGAACTCTGTTATTTAGCTCGTCTCGCTGAGTGATAAGTAGCACAGTTGACCCTAAAACATTTTCCCTGGTTTAACTGGATCATTTTCTCTCTTTTAAAATCTCCTCACTTGCCTTCTTTTCACATCATCCCGTCACAGCTGTCTTTTTTATTCTTTTTCAAACCATTTTCTCTCTGCTTTTTCGATTCATTTATGTCAATCTCTTTTCGGTAACAGCTGTTAGCAAGCCCCCGGGGGTTTCCCCTGGTCAGCCCCATCATAGTCATTAGTTTCACTTTGAAGTGAGTCAAGTCTGCTGACATCTTACAACACTTGGCCAGAAAACTGTGGAACTGAGCGCATGTCCACACTACACCAACAAAATGTAAAAACACCCGTCTTTTCATTTTGACCTTCAGGCCACACGACTCTTTTTATATGTCGGTATACTGCAAACTACAGGTGTTGTCATGGAGCTGACAACTTACCAGTCATAAAATATATAATAGATCTTAAATCTGTCGGACCACAGCTGTACTGGAGTGTGTGATTTTTATAACACACGACGGCAAGTACGAAAACACGACAGCAAGTATGAAAACATGACGCAAGTAACGACACAAAACACAGATAACGCGACAAGTAACGGAAAAACAACGACGGCAAGTACGAAAAAAACACGACGAAGTATGACACCGACAGCAATACGAAACGCGATACGAAAACGTGGCAGCAAATACGAAAACACGACAGCAAGTAGGAAAACGTGCACAATACGAAAACACGACAGCAAGTAGAAACGCGCAAGCAAGTAGGAAAACGACGCTGACAAATAGGAAAACGTGGCAAATACGAAACATGACAGAAAGTACGAAAACGTGGCAGCAAATACGAAAACACGACAGCAAGTAGGAAAACACGACAGCAAGTACGAAAACACGACGGCAAATACGAAAACGCGATATGACACCGACAGAAAGTACGAAAACGTGGCAGCAAATACGAAAACAGACAGCAAGTAGGAAAACGCGACAGCAAGTAGGAAAACACGACAGCAAGTAGAAAACGCGACAGCAAGTACGAAAACGCGACAGCAAATACGAAAACGCGACAGCAAGTACGAGAACACGACAGCAAATACGAAAACGCGACAGCAAGTACGAGAACGCGACAGCAAATACGAAAACACGACAGCAAGTACGAGAACGCGACAGCAAATACGAAAACGCGACAGCAAGTACGAGAACACGAGAGTTAATATGAAAACACAACAATAAAGATGAAAACAGTGGCAAACAAGAAAATATAGCAGCAAAACCTGGAAACGCTGTTGTGGATGCACATTGTTGTCACACGTAAGCATCACTTTGAAATGATTCAGCTTCACGTGGATATAGTCAGAGATTTTTTAGTTTTGGGAAAAAGGAAAAGATGGAGCAGGTGAGAGCTAAAGATAGGCCTCCTCCTCCTCCTCAGTGCTGCTGAGTCAAGGTTAAAGAATGTGTCTTCCCTCTCAAGATCCTCCTTTTCTTTCTGAACTCCGAGGTGTCATTTTCTCCCTCAGGGCTCTGTGACCTTGCGAGACATAGCGGCAAGAGAAGAGTTCGGCTTTAGCTGTAAAAGAAAACAACAGGGACCCTGCCCCACTTTCCGACGCCCTTCCTTTCGACCTTTTGTCTGCTAGATGATCAACACTGTACAGCCTTGGGCACCGCTAGGTTTAAGATCCAGTTGAGTGACAAGTTGATGTATTTCAATTTGTTCTCAAGCTTGTAATATATCAAAGGTCCAATTTTTTTACTGCCGGCATCTGGAAAATTGCGCTGTATTTCTTTTGAAAACGCGGCATCGCTGATGATTGAAGTGGAAACATCGGCTCAAACCTATACATTCCTTCACACTTGCTGTACTCGTGTGTCTGTGTGTGGGTGGGTGTGTGTGTGTGTGTGTGTGTGGTTGTGTGTGTGTGCGTCTGTCTGTGTGTCTACTCAACTGTTTGAAACTGGCTGCCGATCTGGAAAGGTCACAGACTCTGGAGATGATTCTAGCTGTGGGAATACGACAGGGAAAACAAAGCCTTTAAAAGGATGAGTTGAAAATCACGAATCAATTGGAAAAATCTCCAGGATTCCAGAGCTTCCCAGGGTCTGGAATCAATATCTGATGAAATTATGGTGAACGATATGAAAGAACAGAGTTCCTGACCTAACATATATGCATGAAGTGAAGTTGCTGGTCTCTCTACTCTAAGGAGACCAGGGTCGGCTTCACATGCTCAGAAGCTGTGTGACTGAGTTTGATGGCAACTGGTCAATTTGGTGAATAATCAGCAGATTCGTGTGTGTTTTGTTTTTTCCTCCAGAGGTGCCCAGGGTTTCAGTCGAGCCTCGGAATGAAACCTTTACGACAGGAGAAGAAGTGAGGATCAGGTGCTTGGCCAGCGGTTACCCTCCGCCCCGTCTGCTCTGGACACACAACGACATGTTCATCATGGCATCCAGCAGGTAAACTGCAATTGATTTGTTTGAAGGTACTATTTAAATAAAGTTTTAAATTGATGGTAAATGTGATGCTGCTTTTTATGTAACAATTAGAACCATTTAATTTTTTGTCTTTCTGTCTCATCGCTCCCAAATGTACTGAAATGCCTCCAATTTCCACGCACAGACACAGGATGATGCCCGATGGCACACTGGTTGTGAGAAACATGGAGAAGAAGGATGGAGGCGTGTATGGATGTTTGGCGAGCAACCTGGCGGGGACGGACACAATGACCTCCATCATAACTTACATTGGTGAGTGGCACAGGGCTCACACTCAAGTGAAAAGTTAAAAATACATTTGCACAAATAGAAACATGGACTGAACGTCTGACATCGAACATGATTATCGTAAAATTGTACAATTCCAGAAAATCACTCACAGAACACACAACAGTTCCTCACATACACAGACACTCAGACATGCACACTAGTATCACTACATTTCGTTTGCTGCCTCTGTTTGTGATTGTGATCCATTCTGCAACAATTCTCTGTCCCTAGAACCTCCTGTGGTGACAGTGGCGTTAAGTGAGATTCTTATTGGCATCGGAGAAACCATGGTTATGGCCTGTTCAGCTTCTGGAGTCCCTCAGCCTGAGATCCTGTGGCACAAAGGTAAATGTCCTGCAGAGAGAAACAAAACCATGAAACGTTATTAAAAAGGTTACAGAATCATTTATCTTGAGTAGTTTTTAGTCTCACACGGCCCAAATAACACTTATATTTCCTAAAAAGCTGACAAAACTCGACTGCTGTATTTTATTGCAATTTTTAGGTGATGTCCAACTGCATTCATCATCCCTCTGGGACGTGGACACACTCGGAGGGACGCTGACCATCAAGGAGACCCAGATGGTCGATGCTGGAGATTACAGCTGCGTGGCCGTCAATGCTGCCGGCACTTCGTCAGGACAGATCTCTCTGGATGTAGGAGGTGAGAGCAGCAGCTACTTTAGTTCATCTCGTAAAAGCACGACAGAGTCTTGGCTTGTTTCTTAGTGTTGAAACAGGACGTTATTGTAATTACATGATCTTATCCCATCAGGATGTCCCAAACTGATTTATTTCGGTCCATATTCCAAGCTACTGTGACTAAGTGTCCAATCTGGACAATAAAGCACAATTAACCCAGCTACAAGCAGGTCTAGATTAGAGGGATAACTTTATTTGGAGCCTTAAACTTGCTCTTACGGCTCTGACTAATCTCTGATGTATACTGACACACAGGCTGCTTTGGAGCTGTTAGTGAATGATGCCTTTGACAAACCAAGCAAAGCACATGTCTGGTTTATAACTAAACATTGCTAACACATGGGTGTGTCTGTATCCATGCATGGTTCACAGTGTGAGGTGGATTTTTTGCACAAGCACACAATTTAAAAACACCCAACAATTCGATTCCAGAGGCTGATAAATCTTGTGCAAATTCTGTGTTCTACAAATATAGACTTTTGGAATCTAAAAACAAGTCCGAGCCAACGTGACGGACATCCATTGCAGATGGATGAGCGTCCCCTAAACTTTTTTGACCTTTGTAATCTTTAACTTTGACCGTTCCAGCTGCTCCCAAGTTCACCCGAGAGCCGTCGGATGTGGCGGCAGACATCGGCTCCAGCGTGACCCTGCTGTGTCACGTCCAAGGTTACCCCGAACCACAGGTCACCTGGCGCAGAGAGGACAGACTGCCCCTTTTCAATGTGTCCCGCACACATGGCACCGTCACACAGAGCAGGGGAGGCCTACATATCACCAGTGAGTTTATCATTTATACGTACATAGAAATACATTAAACGAGTAGATGCTCTTTGTTTACACCTCAACATCCCTCTGACCATCAGGCCTGTGGGTGGAGGATGAGACGGTGTATATCTGTGAGGCCCAAAACCACTTTGGCAGGATCCAGGCTGAGGCCAGTGTCACTGTGACTGGACTGGGTAAGAATGTTGCTTTATTTCAAATGTTGTGTTTCTGATGGGATGTTGTTCTTTCTTTTTCTCTTTGTGTTAATCTAAAAGTGGCAGAAAATGTAATTGTTGTGTTCACATGTGGGCTCTTAATGAGATTGATTTGATTTTGATTGATTGAGTGACTATGTTTACACGGACAGGATGTTTTTTGGGGTTAAGGTAATAAAAATTATGTTTTTCATTGCTGCGTCTTATTCAGTCATAATTGGGTTAATATCTCAATAATGCTGTCGATGTAAAAAAAGTTAATTTTATAATCATCAAGGGGAAATAGCAATTGTTTTTATGCTGTAAATTAAGTGAGGGAATACAGTAGTGTTGAATAATCTAGCAACTGCTAAGAAAGCCCCTGTCCCCCCGTGAAATGTTCTTGTACTTCAAAGAAAGCCCCACGGCAACAAAATACACACACACACTCACACATGCGGCCATTCCTGTTTGCAAAACCTGCAATTTTCCAAGTCTTAACATTGTCAAAGATCATATTATGTTTCCATATCAGGTATGTTTTCTGAAACATCTCTCCGTGTGTCTTGTGTGTGTGTGTGTGTGTGTTTCGTTTCGGCCTCAACACAGGAGTGTGATTTCATTAGCACCTTTCAGTGGGTGTGTTTGAACACATGTGCCTTGTTAAACCACTGTTTCTGTTTCACCGTCGCTCTACAGTGGAAACAAACCGAGCACTTATATGTGGGCCAGAGGTCAGAAAGCACATACCCACCCAGATGACAGACATTTATTACTGCCCCACTGCCCCATTTCCCTGCTGACACACACACACCCAGTGCAGAGGGACATGTACAGTAGTTTCTTTTGGACGGTAATTGAAGTAGAGAGCAGGGAAACTAGCGTATCAGTAGCATGTGTTTAGTGTGTGTGTGTGTGTGTGTGTGTGTGTGTGTGTGTGTGTGTGTGTGTGTGTGTGTGTGTTTGTGTGTGTGTGAGAGAGCACTTGTGTTGAGGTGGTCATTGTATTGCCAGCTTTGTCCCTAAATCGTAAATGTGTGCAATAAGAATTTAACCATCGCTGCTCCCACATACTAAATATTCTTATTTTTGTTTTATTCTATTATTTTGTAAACATTTTGTATCTTATTATTACTTTATTTATCGTATTATTACTACTACTGACTGTCTTATTGCTTATTCTTTATTTATTACTTACAAATGTTTTGCACTTGTTTCTATATGAATCTTGAATACCCTTTAAGAGTGTGTGTTTATGTATGTGATGCTTTTAGCAGCTATGGAAAGTGTGCACTGTGTAAGCTGCACTGTGTTTATAGCAACCAAACATTCCCTATTCATTATACAATACACACACTAACTTTTAAACACATGCTTCCTTTGATTTAACACCTTCAGGCATACGTCTATTATTCTGTCTCAGATATGAAATTGGATTGGATTGTTTTAATCAATATGGTTTCTTTGCATGTGTACTTTAAAAGACTCAGATGTCTTTGACCTGTTTGTATGTTTTGGGTTTTCTATGCACAGAAGAGGCTGCTGCCCACAAACTGTATTGCAATCAAATCAAATACCATCAATCCTGCTAATATGAATCTGCCTGATCATTTTCTTGAGCACAGTCTCCTTGTTATTCTCTGACATGAATTATTTTCCTGATATCTGTAGTCTTGCCTGTCATTGCGTTGAGTCCGGCTGTGCTCAGCGTGATCGAGGACCAGCAGCTGACTCTGCCCTGTGTGCTACTGGCTGGCAATCCGCTACCTGAGAGGCAGTGGCTGCACAACTACGGCCTGGTGAGGACACACAGAGGACGTTCATTTTGCAGACGCCTCCATTTTACCGTGTTTCAACTCAAACCTATTTATTGAATGT
The DNA here is from genome assembly GCA_006182925.3 of Reinhardtius hippoglossoides. Classification (NCBI taxonomy): domain Eukaryota; kingdom Metazoa; phylum Chordata; class Actinopteri; order Pleuronectiformes; family Pleuronectidae; genus Reinhardtius; species Reinhardtius hippoglossoides. The sequence goes on along the minus strand of CM031683.1, from coordinate 21,146,761 downwards.
GCGATTTGTCAGGTAACATCAGACCAGTATGTGACGGTGAGGAGGGACGGCAGTCTGCATATTGAGAGAATCCGCTGGACGATGCGGGTGACTACACCTGCTTGGCAGAGAACGCCGTTGGGGCTGCCAACGATACCACTACTGTCAACGTATATGGTGTGTGCACAATGACATAACTAACCACAAGCACATGAAGTTGCTTAGTCTTACTTTGAAAGCTGCATTGTACGTGTCCCACCAGCACTGAGGATATGATAGAAATATCTGAATAGGCCAGTGTGCAGTGTGTACGAGATTCTAAGTCAATAAATCATATTTTAATGTATGCATATAATGTATATTATACTGTAAATAGCACATGAAAGAAAGATACTTTGTTGTATAGATAAAACATATTTTCCATTTCTAAGATGATGCTCCAGGAGCTGATCTTTTGTGCAGACTCCCAGCACTAAAGCAAAACAAAATCAGGACTGATAGTTTGGGAACATATCAGTTCTAGGAGTTCACGTAGGCTTTCTCCAGATGTTTTAAGACACGTGGTTCTTTATACAGAGACGACGAAATACACAGTACATACAAGGAATGAAATCTACTAGATTCTATAAATACTTGATGCACAACAAATGTGTCCGACTGTATTTTTTCTTGTGTTTACAGTGATTCCTACCATTCAACATGGCCCTCAAGTGTTCAGCATGATTGAGGGGAATCCCATCTCACTGCCCTGCCGTGCCAGTGGAGTACCCACCCCAGAAATCACCTGGGCCAAGGTCTGTATTGACCTTATCGCTCCACGTATAAAGGCCAATGAGAAGGGTTATACTCCAGAAAACCAGAAAACGTTCTTGTCAGTAATCAGTACTCAGGGTCACTCTATATTTGTAGAGCAATGCTCACTCCATTGATTGGTTTTGGCATATTGTGTCAAAATGTGTGTCTGTACTGCACCATGAAATCAGCCCTACCTGCATCCATTGGTTTGAACAGTGTGCTCAGCCTTGACTCGTGTATCGGTTTGTACTCTAAGTTTGTATGTGGGCTGATCTTTTACACCAGTTGTAAAAGCGTTGCTGTTAAAGTGCACAGTGCTGCAGGGACATATGAAACTAGACTCCGCTAAGTTATGCACCAGATGCTAAAATGAAATTACCTCCGATTCCTTTGTAACATCGATCCAGTCAAATGTGGTAAATCATGTCCGATACAAAAGGACAGTCCAGATATGACACATTCCTGATCCTGATGATTGTTTTGGTTTATATGATTGTATAAACATTAGCGTCTCATTCCCAGCAGGGAAGAGAATCAAATGATTAATTCAAACACAAACCAAACAGCCTTTCTGGTCTCAAGTCAGTGTTGGTCGCCATGTCAAATGTTAACAAACCCGAGTTAATGAAATAAACTGTGGCCTCTGCCCTTTCCCGGCTGTGATTTGTTTTGTAGGGTGGGAAGCTGCTGTACTTGGGTGGTCCTGCCTTCTCCCTGGATTCTGACGGCAGCCTTCGCATCGCTTCCCCTTCTGGAAATGAGACCGGAGAGTTCATCTGCACAGCCACCAACGCAGCCGGCTACGCCTCCAGGAAGGTCCAGCTCACTGTCTATGGTGAGCCTCGTCGCCAGTCTGCACGAAAAATAAACAAGAAGGGCGCTCGGTGGACGCATAGCTCCGCCAAAGCTAACGCCCGATCTCGCCATGTTAACGAAAGTGAAAACATGTCCGGATCTGATCTACTCCTAAATGTTATGGTTTCTTGCTCATGCCCCACGCTCGCCCTCAACATTTCATGGAACACAGTGTAGTAGTTTTTTGCATAATTGACAAACAAACAAAGATATGGGAATGAAAACACAACAGCCTTGATGGGGCATAATGAGTTATATGTAGAATATCATGTTAACAAATTATTAGTTAGACATTTTGACAATGATCATCATGACTAGCATCTCAGGCTAATTTTATTGTAAACCTAGAGCTAATTGAAATTAGACCAAACTTTTAGTTGAGGCATCCTCACTCGCCTAATTGGACTAAAACAGTTTCACAATAATCACACCCCTAATACTCTGAATCGGTTTCACCCTTTTTACCTGAAAATAAAATAAAATCATTCTTTCTGTCATCAACTCTCTACCTTGATACTAAATATTCACGTAAAATGGTTTGTCTATAAATTGGAATAACGGTTCTGTGTTTGTCTGCCCACATTCAGTCCGTCCTAGGATCAACGTCGATGGTGCTGGAGTCTCAGCAGAGCCGATGAGGATGTCGGTGATCGAGGGTGAAGATGTTGTTTTGCCATGTGAGGTCCACAGCGTCCCGCCTCCCACCATCAGCTGGGCCAAGGAGAGGCAGCTCATCTCCCCTTTCTCTCCCAGGTAAACACACACACAAACACGGCCACACACAATGCTCACAACTCCTCGTAGAGTCATGAGATTGTTTATTACATTTTCACTTTATTAACTCCGATATTGTTCCGCCACCATAATTCAAGCTGAGCCCCACCACAGAGTTACATTCATATTTTAAAGACACTAAGAAAACCTCCATGCTGTTTTGATTACTGTGCTCTGTGTCTGTCGACTGTTCATAACCTCGGGCTATAGTTTGTGGTTTTTATAAGATGACTGGGTAATCGTACTCCTCTCTGTGATCTGCTGCACCTACTGTGCGGCTGCCAAAGCAGCTGTAATTGTGGTTGATGGCAGATTAGACAGAATTATTATACAGAGTATTTTTTTACAGTCACAAGTGAATAAGTCAATGTGTGTGTGCTTATTTTTCTTTAGCCCGCTTTGCAAGAACTACTGCTCCCATAAAACATCACTTTACAGTTTGTTTTCTCTGTGTGTGGTGTGTGTGTGTGTGTGTGTGTGTGTGTGTGTGTGTGTTTTCCTAGGCACACTCAGCTTCCCTCTGGTTCTATGAAGATCTTGGAGAGCAGGGTGTCAGACAGTGGACTGTATGTGTGTGTTGCCTCCAACATCGCTGGAAACCTCACACAATCCGTTGCGCTGAGTGTTTTGGGTACGTTCACAAGATCCCAAACAGTAACACAGGCTCTGTTCATACCTGGTATGAACGTCCTGAGAGATGTGATCACAAGTTGACAGCTCATCTGTTCACACCTGGCATTAAAAAGAGCCCTGAATGTTTCTCCTATGACCACCTCCTTCCCAGCACAAGCAAGAGAGAGAGAGAGAGAGAGAGAGAGAGAGAGAGAGAGAGAGAGAGAGAGAGAGAGAGAGAGAAAGAAAGATTTGACCAAATTAAGAAAAGTAGTGATCATTATGTGGGGGTCAGTGTTTATATTCCGACCACAAACATATCAACATATGCTCACTGAGAAGCATAAAGATTCATTGTGGAACTGGACCAGAAGACATCATATGTGGCCGAGGACACATTTGTGTTCACACAGAGAAAGGAATGTGGCCACATGTGTCCCACACCACCTCCTATTGTGGTGTGAGTGATCGGATCTAAGTAAGTGTGGTCACACCTGAACTTAGAGCTGTACACTAGTGATGGATCACTCAGGTTGGATGTTGATAGAAGGTCTTAACGGGGTCATAGAGGCATTTCATAACGATATGATGATGGATCAGTGGTCAGAAGTGTGAGTTTTCCTCCTAATTTGAATGTTGGAACTTCTCAGGTAATAATATATTTATATATAAGATATATCATTCAAACTACATTATAAAATATATGATCAGCTTATTGAAAGTTGCATTCTGGGTTACTACACACTATAGACATTAGAATACCAAAGTACCTATTGAACCTTGTCCTCTGTCCTACAGTGCCCCCTAGCATACAGGCTGGCCCGAGGGTAATAAAGGTCCAGCTGGGTCACCCTGTGGAGCTGCCCTGTGTGGTGCGAGGAGTTCCGGAGCCCACTCTGACCTGGACTAAGGGTGGTCAAGGTTATCCAGTGTCACACGATGGCAGCCTGGCACTGAGACATGTGGGACTGGATGATGAAGGAACGTACACATGCACAGCCACCAACACCGCAGGCAGAGACGAAGCTCGAGTTCAGCTTCTCGTGCAAGGTTGGTTTCAGTGTCAGATTTGGTACAAAGTTTACTCCGATTCAAAAATGAACTTATTAGATTTTAGTGGTCAAAGGTTAAGGTCATGGTGGCCTCATACGGATCTAGGAAAACTGAAAACTGAAACTGAACTGGTTGATAGAGGCATGCAACCACAGGTACAGTACAGTACAGTACAATATGTGCAGTACAACAGTTTGTAGTTTTTTGAATGAAGATTTGCACAGCACCACACCAGTACTTAGTGATTGTTTGTGCTTTCAGTGCCTCCTGTGGTCGAGGTTCTGGAGCCGCCCTTCAATAGTCCCCTGCAGGAGAGAGTTGCAAACCAGCGTATCGCCTTCCCTTGTCCTGCAAAAGGTAAAGTAATCTTGTTCTTCCATATGATGAAGAAGAAGACATTTTCTTTTATCCCATGTAGACACTCCCATTCCTGTTACAAGTAACATTTTATATTAAGTAAGTTAAAAAGTACTAATGTTCTGCTTTAAATACAAAAAATACTTTCCTCACAGCTAATGCTTGATGTTTGCTATTCTATTTCCCTGCTTCTGTTCTCCTGCAGGTCTTCCCAAGCCAGTGATTCGTTGGTTGCGTAACGGCCAGGAGTGACTGGTAACGAGCCCGGCGTGTCCATCCTGGAGGACGGCACCCTGCTGATTATATCCTCTGTGTCCCCACTGGACAACGGCGAGTACGTCTGTGCTGCTGTCAACGATGCTGGATCCACCGAGAGGAAATACCAGCTCAAAGTCAATGGTGATTGAGCTGCTCATCGCGTCATTCACCAAAAAATCCAGTGCTCCTCTAATGAAATGTTATATATAACACGATCACCTCTGAAACCTCCACAGTGCCCCCGGATTTTCTTGACAATGAAACGCCGGGCAACATGTCGGTGGTCCTGAACCAGCCGACCAGCTTGTTGTGTGACGTCAGAGGAAGTCCGACCCCTGTAATCACCTGGTACAAGGATGGGACTCTTGTAGGTGAAACCCCTCTGAACACGTTCATATTTATTGTGCACAAAAACATTTAAAGCAACACTATGTCACTTTTACTGGAGAACGGCGCCCTCTGCAGCCACGAGGGATTAACTCTTATCGGCTCCAAGCGATCAAGTGGTTTTCTTGTAGAGAAAATCTATCTCTGACTGCGTTGTCCAACTCACTGAACTAAAATGAACAAGATGCAACAGACGACGGTAGATTTATCTATGATCTTACCCTTTACGGATTGGATGAACTGTGGCTATCAGTCAGTTCCACACTTCTTTCAGGGGATGGTACCCACTCACCAAAGTTACATAGAGCAGGAACAGAGATTCAGGGTGGGCAGTGCAAATGAAAACGGCTCCATTCTCACTGTTCCAAGTCATTGTGGCATAAAATAATTTTGAAGCTGCTGTTTTAAGGTAAAAAGGTTCTGTGTAATGCTTTAAAATGCACGCACATAATCAAAGGAAAATTGTCCTTCATCTTTACAACTCTAAAAACGTACAGTATTTTCTGTTTTCGGACACTCTGTAAAAGGTAAATACGCACATCAGAGACAAAGTCAGAGAGATTAAGTAACATGCTGCCTTATCCTCTGCATAACCTATACTTACGCTGCGGTCTAGTACAGTGAGTCATCTACATGGATAAAAGCAATGAGAGATTATCGTGACCTTTCCTTTTTATTTATTAGTGAAAGTTCTCATGAGTGAACGTTGTCCAACAGAACAGACCAGAAACCACTGTGGATCCTGTGTGCGCATGCATGTGTGTGTAACGGAGTTCCAAGGCCGGCCTCGGTGGCAATATGCACAAAACCGTTATGACCAAATAATTATGATGAATTGATATGAGAGGAGGGAGGCTGCGCACATTTTGCTGTAACATCCCACTGACTTGGCTGCTCTCTGCTCCCTTGGCTGCCTTGTAAATTTTTTCCTGCGAGGCACAGATGGGAAAATCGGAGCGCTTACTTTATTCTGCTAATTACCAGTAATTTGAATCAAGATGCTCTGCTCCTTACATGTTTCTGGCTCTGGGCAGCAGCTGAAAACGTTCCATGTTTTCTCCACTTCTCCAACGATTCCCAAACTCTTCAAATTCACTCTGAATTCAAAAGCTGCCGATTTTTTAAGTCAGATCCTTGCGGCCTCTTTGCATTTCCTAAAGTGTAACTTATGTTGTTTTTGCTTATGTATTTGATTTCATTTATTCACGTTGATTGACAGGTGCGGGCTAGTAGCTCCATCCAGCTCCTTGATATGGGGAAAACCCTGAGACTACTGAACGCAGCCACAGGGGACGCAGGCGGCTACAGCTGCAAAGCCATCAATATCGCTGGCAGCAAAGAGAAAGACTTCTTCCTGGATGTACTGGGTGAGGAATCTTCTATGGAAACTCCAAGAATTACAGAGAAAGAGCTCTGTGCAGAACTGTGGACTCAACTGTGTTAAAGGTTTAAACCATTTTAATACACGAGAACAGAGCCTTGAGGGAAGTCTTTGACTGAAAAGTTGTGTTAAATGGTCTTTCTTGTGCAAGTGAAGACAGTGTTTGGTCGTCTCTTCTTCATCATACATCATACATGTCTTTTCTAATGATTATAAGAAAAGGATATACATTTTTTCTGACGCATTTTCTAATATGGAATGATTCTCTCCCTTCGTGCCACAGTCCCACCGACCATTGCAGGGTCAGGTTCTCCTCGAGATGTGTCAGCCATTCTCAAACAGGAGATCAGTCTTGAGTGCAAGGTGCAGGGAGTGCCCTTACCCACAATCCAGTGGTACAAGGACAGGAAGTAAGTGCCGGCTAAAATGAAGAATAATCACATAAGATGGAACGGCTGGGTTATCAATTCCTTCTTCAACCATCCCTGTCCTTCTCATTTCTTATTTCAATTCTTACCAGACTGGTGTTTCTTGGTGATCCGAATCTGGAGGTCACCAACAGAGGTCAGGTTCTGAGGATAAAAAGTGCCCGTCTCGGGGACCAGGCCCGATACCAGTGTAGTGTCATGAACACGGCCGGGAAACAGTCCAAGGACTTCAACCTCAGTGTCTATGGTAAGTGTGTGTTTTGGCAAACCCAGAACAGCCAGGTGCTATGTGCAAAGCCTTTTCTTAAAGCTTTGTATATCAGTACAAATATGTTCACATGACCAAATACAAAAAGTGATGTTATCGTCCGATTGTTCCAGTGCCCCCCACCATCAAAGGAGGTAACTCAACCACAGAGGTCACTGCCCTGCTGGCCATGGTGGTGACACTGGAGTGTGAAGCCCGTGGGGTGCCCCTCCCCGTCATCACCTGGTACCGAAACGGAGAGGCCATCCTGTCCAACCGCCAAGCTCAGTACGTAGAGCGAGGCCACTACCTGAAGATCCCTCGAGCACAGGCGTCCGACACTGGTCTGTACACCTGCAAGGTGACCAGTGTGGCTGGGAGTGCTGAGAAGGCCTATGAGCTGGATGTTTACTGTAAGAACTTGACATCTGACTCCTGATATCTACTCACATTTTCATTTCCAGTGCACTGCATGTATTTATTGCCATAATGTCCAGTTTGGAGATTACACCTCAACATATCTTCACTAAAAGGTCTCTGACTTTGCGCTGCTTCACTTTATTAGCATAACATTTGGCCCATGTGATGTTCACATGTTTTGCTTGAAGGGATGAGCTACAACTGCATGATTGCACATGTGATATTGACTCTAAAATTGTAAACTTTGCTCGGTGGAAATTAAATCTTTCATTTATCCATCTTCATTTCGTCTGACCCAATAACATCTATACTGATGCTCCCACATCTGCAGAAATCTCACAAGTGTTACATTCATGTAGATAGACCCTGTAGTTGCAGAGGTATACACGCTATTTTCAAACAGGGGCCTGAGAAAATGCCTCAGGTATGAAGAGTTGAATCAGATTTCCAACCTCTAAGAAGCTCAGGCTCCTCTGGTCTCTATGTTTGAGACCCTTCTCATGTGCGTTGTTGAGCTCTGCAGCTTATTATTGTATAAAGCAGAGCTTTAAGGCATTTTCTTTCACTCACAATACATGGAGACATTTGCAGCAGTCGAGAATAATTTCAAACAGCTGCGGATATTTGGCAAACATGTTAATAGAAAAAAGATTGATCCGTGAGGACCACAAAAATGGATTTGAAGTATAAAGCAATTGCACAGTTGTTGGCTGTTGAAGTATGATATGCAAATGAGATATAAGTCAAACAAAAAAGTCTGCCAAGCATGAACTCTCCTTTTGTTCTGTCTCCCCCCCCCCCCCAGTGCCTCCTACCATAGCAGGTGGAGGTGACGGGCCCACTGAGAAGACAGTGATCCTCAGCAAGCTCTGATTCTGGATTGTGAGGCTGGGGGACACCCTCCCCCTCCCTCACCTGGCTGAAGGATGGAGTTCCTGTGCACGATGGTGAAAGCTGTCCGTGTCCTCGAGCAGGGGAAGAAATTAGAGATCATCTCTGCCACAGTCTCGAATTCCGGGCGCTACGTGTGCGTGGCTACGAGCATCGCTGGGGAAAAGGAGGTCAAGTACGACGTCAGAGTTTTAGGTAAGAAAACACACAAAAATATCTTTGAAAAGGAATAAGGCCATATAGTATATTGGCATTAATATGCACAGCACATTGTCACCATCTCCAAGACCCAAGGGGTGTAGAGCAGTTGTGTTAAAGAATGTTAACACAATGTTAAAGAAAGTGAAAAAGTAGCAGCAGTTTTTGCTTAAACCTGCTTAATAACCAACAAACATCAAACTCAAGTGTTATACATATTTAGCACTGATAGGCCAAGGTTATTATTCTTTATTACATAAATCAGAAACCATCCTGATAAGCATGCTAAAGAGAGTTCCAAGTTAAAATATTACTTGTTAATATAAATGATTTTATTTCAAATTGTATATTATTTATATATATATATATATTTGTACCTCTAATTCTTTCATCATACTTTTTTGTGCTACATTTAAAGGCTCAGAGTTTGTGTAGCTGCAGTGTCAGTAGTACCATCTGCAGTGCTCTCATTTCTGTGAGTGGGCCTAACAGCCTCCACCACAGCCTGTCATGTGTGATTTATGCTTTAACAACCTCGTGTGACAGTTAAGAAAATGTTAAGAAAATGTTAACCGTTGTCGGCAGGATTTGAACCTGCGCGGGGAGACCCCAATGGATTTCTAGTCCATCGCCTTAACCACTCGGCCACGACAACATGTGTAACTTGAGCTGATACTGAGTTTTTCCACTGAGGCAGTTGCGCAAAAACCACGTGTGCATTCCACATGGGAAAGCAACACGTGCTACTTCACTGTGGCCTTGCAGAGGATTTTTATCTCTCCTTTCGTCTTAAAATAACAAAACATTAATAGTGGAAAAACAGCCCATAGTTTATTCTGACATGGTTAATGTGTTTTTAATCTAAATACAATCTATTTTAGAATTGAACATGCATTTATTGTGGTTTTCCAGAATCTAACTTTTTGAAATATTCTCTCTCCCAGTTCCTCCCTTCCTTGACGGAGCTGATGACGTGACAGACAGCACAGTGTACTCAACAGCCCTTTGGAGCTGGAGTGCGAAGCCACAGGAACGCCTCCACCTGTCATCACGTAAGATCTGCATCTCATGCATACACAGAGATAAACACCGTGAGTGCACACACACAGATTCAGCGTAAAAAATTCTCAACTTTCCAGGTGGTATAAGGACGGAAAACCAGTCAGACAGAGGGAAGGCTTGCGGGTGGCTACCAGCGGTCGGCGGCTGATAGTGTCCCGCGCTCAGGTCTCTGACACAGCTCGTTTTCAGTGTGTGGCCACGAATGCAGCAGGGGAACATGAGCGGGACTTCAATGTGGTCGTTCACGGTAAAACATTTCAATCTTTTGAATCGTTTTCTGGCAACAAATGATGAATAATCTCAATAGTTTTGCACATGTTCTTATTGTGATAAATGTGATTTATGCTTTAAACGCAACGCACAAGGACAATCCCACTTTGGGTAAATACTAATCTCTGCCTCTATGTAATTTCCATTTTCCTAATAGCTGTTGTTAAGTGGTTGTAAGGAAATAAATCTATCATCTTCTGCTCTCCAGTTCCTCCATCCATCCGCACTACTGGGCCTGCAGAACGTTCGGTGGTTCTCCACAAGCCCGTCAGTCTGGAGTGCATCTCCAGTGGCATCCCTCCTCCAAGCATAACCTGGATTAAAGATGGACGGCCTGTCGACACAACACAGGAGCACCTAAAGGTTGCTTTTTTAACATTTTAATTTATTATTTATGTGAACCAGTCCTCTGACAAACGCTGTTTTCAGTTTTATCTTAAATTGAAAAATAAGTGCTTTTGTTTTCAGCACGGACCAATGATTGGTTGCATGTTGACAAAAAAAGTTATATTTTCCAGCTGTAACCTTGAGACACAGGAAAAGGTTTCTCTTCCAGAGACACTGACATGTATTATAAACGTTGCTCATCCTGTGTGTGTGTGTGTGTGTGTGTGTGTGTGTGTGTGTGTGTGTGTGTGTGTGTGTGTGTGTGTGTGTGTGTGTGTGTGTGTGTGTGTGTGTGTGTGTGTGTGTGTGTGTGTCTGTGTCTGTGTCTGTGTCACAGCTTGAGTCTGCAGGCAGGATACTGAAGGTCACAGAGGCGAGACTGGAGGATTCTGGGAGATACACCTGCCTGGCCACCAATGCAGCTGGTGAAGCCCAGCAGCACATTCGGCTCAGTGTCCATGGTAACGTGAAGATAAACACAGCACTCCCTCTGCATGTTTCCATCCCTCGTCTCCCAGACTCTGTCATGTCATACATCCTCACTCTCGTTACTCCGTGACAAGGTGGAGACATGAGAATATCATCTAACAAATTGTTCTTCCTGTGTGTATTTCTGTGCGTGTCCCTCAGAGGCTCCCTCTATCCCTTACTCTGGTGAGATCATCAACCAAACCATCGTGTCAGGCTTCCCCACTGAGCTCGAGTGCAAGGCCACAGGCAGCCCATTACCTGGTAAGACAGCTCACTACCGTCACCCCCCTCCTCCATCCCGCTGCGCTCGCTCACAGGCTGCAGGGCGTAGTTCCCCCTGACCGCTGACTTGGACTTGGCACTTCTCCTTCTTTCCTTATCTTTAACCATTAGCAGAGCAGCGGAAAATTGATCTCAGATGACTCCCTGCAGGCAACTTCACTTTCTTCCCACTGCCTTTCTTTCCAGTTGGATGCACAGTGTCCAAGTTGAGTGCAGATAACCAGTCCGCAGCATTCCCAGTAAACATTAGCACTTTTTTTCTTGGGATGTTTCTGCATTTTTACAGCAGCATTTCAATCTTATAACAATCTTACATTTAAATAACATGTACAAATGTACGTCTTGTTTTCCAGCTACACATACTTAGCTTTGTCTTAATGATGATTTACCAATTAAAACAAAAGCATGAAAAATGACCGATAAGTAATAATATTTCATTGTCTCCACACTTTTACTGTGTGCTCACACATACACCACTACAGGGTTCCCACGGTACCTGGAAACCATGGAAAACATGGAATTTATTTTTTCATTTTCCAGGTTTGGAAAAGTCATGGAAACTGAGCAAAAGTGAACACTTACATGGAAATTTAAACAGTTGTCCTAGAAAATTTTATTGGATGATGTGTAAAATAGTAATAAAATGAAACTATTGAGCACAGAATTAAGATGAGTTTATAAAAACCCTTTACATGTGAACAGCTTTTACTGTAGATAGAAATGGATGATCCCATGTTGTAGACTTGACTGGCACATCTTTTAAATCAAGTAAGTAGTCAGGTGTCCTAGGGGGTTGTGTGTGTGAGGGGAGGGGGGCGCGGATGGGGGCGGAAAGCTTCAGGGGCCTATAGATCATCACTTAATATGGTACCTGGAAAATCAGGAGGTAGCATGGACATTTTTTTCAAGGCAAGCGTGGGAACCCTGCACTAGCTCGAATAGTTAATCAATGAATTGTATTTGTTCATGAATCACTAAATGATCAAATTGGTCAAAATACATCCGTCTGCTTTCTGCTTCTGTGTTAAAACCTCTTCAGACCTTTAGGGTCACCTGGCTTTGGTTTACTTACTTTTTTGATCGTGAAAACAAAACATATTGAAGCAACTTTTGTTTTATATGCAACACATTTCTGCAACAAACGTCAACATCTAACATCTGCTCTTTAATACCCTGTTGCTTTTTATTGAGTCATTGTTTTGTGTTTGTGCAGTTACTACCCTTAAACCATTATTCCATTGTCTAATGTTTATCTAAAAATAAATGTTGTTTCCATGTTTTTTTATGTAATGCACGTTCAAATACTGTTGTGCTTCAGCTATCACTTGGTACAAAGATGGTCGGCCTCTGACCTCTGCCGCTGGGGTGACGATGCTGAAGCGTGGTCAGCTGCTGGAGATTGAACGGGCTCAGCTGTCTGATGCTGGGATATACAGATGTGTAGCGGTCAACCTGGCTGGAGTTGCTGAGATATCCCACAACCTGCAGGTGTTTGGTGGGTGACTCTTTCTTTTGTTCTTTTATACTTTTAACAAAAGTTTGTGCTTATCCAATAATACAATTATTGTTATCGAGCCATGACAACTGCCTCAACCTTTCTCGGACTGTTTTGGATTGGTTCCACTCTCATTTTTTTCTCACTATAAAAAATCATGTGTCGGGGAAATATTACCTTCTGGTGTCCCTCATGGAAGCTACCTCGGTCCTCTGCTTTTTCACCGTACATGCTTCCTATAGATCCTATAGATTCCTATAATATTCTATATTCATTTAAGACCATTTCCTTCTGTCTCGTGCTTTGCAGTTCCTCCGGTCATCTCCAGCCGGGGTGGTACAGTAACGGTAGTGGTGAATGAAGCTGCCAGGCTGGAGTGTGAGGCCACTGGTGTTCCTGTGCCCAGCCTCACATGGCTCAAAGATGGCAGCCCCGTGACAAGCGTATCACACGGCATACAGGTACCCACAACAGAATGAAGCAATTCATGTTTGAATGAAGCTCTAAGATGTTTTTTGTGCCATGCAAACAATGGCATTGGTTTGCATTGTTTGTATTTAAGTCTGTACTGTCAGCTGGTCTCTGATCAGTGTCTGTCTCCCTCTCAGGTGCTGTCTGGTGGCAGAGTCCTGTCACTGAGCAGTGCACAGGTCAGTGATACAGGCAGATACGCATGTGTGGCCGTCAATGCTGGAGGAGAACAAAGCAGAGAGTACGACTTACGTGTTTATGGTGAGTAAAGTTGTCAGTAGCTGTTACATACATTTTGTAGTAATTTATATATTAGGGTTAATCTGTGGATTTCAAACAAACTTAGTCACCTATTTTTAGTAATGTTGAATCATCAATGTTTTACCACAGCAATGGGAGTTGTATGAAAAACAGAATTAGTTTACAGAGTTTAAATTCAATGTGGAAATATATATTTTATCATCATTATGAACCACAATTTAAACAAAATGCTGCACTATGATATGGTAAATAGGATAAAAAGTGGTTACAAATATCTGATGAAAGCTTTAAAATGAACTTGAAGGCAGTAAAATCTCTGGATTTACAGCTTCTTGGCAGACACTGGATCCTCTCCTCAGGACAAAACCGTTCTGTTTAATGTTTTTTCCTCATTCCACTTCTTGTTTTACTGACTAATGGTTATTGCCAACTGTAGTATGTCTGTCAACAGATCACCAGATTCAGCAGGAAAGATTAAAAGACTGAAAAAAAGAGGAAACAGGCCTTGAGCAAAACACGTGCACGCAGAGGAAGTGTGATTTGACTGAGTTTAGCATTTCAATAAACCTTGTCAGGTTCCTGCACAGAGCTGAGCTTGATGGCACATCACTTGTTATACAAGTAAAAAACAAAAAAGCTAATGTCACTGAGGAAATGGGAGACAAGTAGTTTACATATACACAGCACTAAGCAGAATACAAACATCTCCATGACGTGCATTTCCTCAGAGACATCAAAAGGAGCTTGTCCAGAGAAATAAAGGCAGATTTGTTGAGGTAATTGCTTCCATTCTCCAGCAGCTTCCTGTGTCTGGCCAGATCCTGAGCTGAGGGCCTGTTTCTGTCCGTCCCCAATGACTTGTGCTCTGTAGGTCCAGTAGCTATAATGCAGAGGAAATTAGCTGGCGGTTATTTTCTAAACCAGACCAGATTAATCCAAAGTGGTTATATTATATTAAGTATATGTCATATTTAAGGAGTTCAGACATGGTCTGAATCAGAGTGAAGACGTCCAAAGACTTCCCATGTTGTGAGTTCACTTGTTCTCATGCTTTGCTTCCATTTGGTTTAGAGCCGTGTGTTTCGGTTCCAGAGAAGTTGAGGGCCAAAAGCAAATCATATCCACCGCTCGCTCAAATTCTGGAAAATCTAGTTAAGCAGTGTCAGTAACACTCATATTTAGCTGTGATGATACATGGATTCTTCACAGGGGAGAAAAAACATTCTGATGGGATGTTCTACGCTCCTGAGTCATTATGCATCTCAATGCATGTTAGCAATTTCCCCAGAGGTTAGGTTTCATGGACTTCTTGGAAAAGACGCCACTCTGATTGTTAGCACCACAAACAAATGTTGAAATGGTTTAATGTTGCTGTCATAGCCCCAGATAGAATTAGTGCTTAAAGAGCACCAGATGACACAGACTTAACATCTCAGGAAGCAATTATTCTTTTCACTTATGAGGTAATATGAAGAGTGTGCAGCATTTAGAGGGGCTTAGTGAGCCAACTCACCAAGTCAATTAATGTCAAAGAGCATCTAAGTAGAGAATGAATGTGTGCGCCTTTCGCAGACGTATTGGAGTTTATGACTGAGTAAATGAAAAGATGTGCATTTACTTTTTACATAAAAAGATTTATGTTTATTTTCTTCTTCAAGCTCCAGACATTTGGTTTTATTGATAATTATTGATTTATTCGTGTTTTACAAGTTTATGGTTAAAGAATTAAAACATCAAGCCTCAATTACATTTCTTTGTCACAAGGGTTTGATAGTGACACCTGAGGAATCATTGACATTTTTAAATACGTATATATCAGATTCTCAAACGCCCCCCCCCCCCCCCCCACACACACAAATCCAAGCTGGTCAGGCTCTAATAATCGGTCATGGAAACACTGTCAGTAGCTTGTCTCCATGTCTGCCACAGTGCCACCGAACATCAAGGGCGAGGAGGTGAATGCCACAGTGATGCTCGGCCGTCCGGTGGAGCTGCAGTGCCAGAGCGACGCCATCCCACCACCGACTCTCTCCTGGCGCAAAGATGGCCGCCCGCTGTTCAGGAAACCTGGACTGACGGTTTTGTCGGATGGAAGTTTGCTCAAGGTACCGTCAAAGTTAAGAGATGATAAAGTGGTAGATTGAATCTGACTTTGTAAGAGAAGATGTGTGAGTGTGGGTCTTGACGCAGCCTCAAGTTCTCTCGTCAGTGAAGTTTTTGTGGTTCCTCCTATTTTAAAAATGAATATACAGTTGTGTGTTGTTAATAAACCTCTTGATTTGTGTATGAATCTGTCTGTCAGGTGGATAGTGCCCAGGTGCAGGATTCAGGCAGGTATACCTGTGAAGCCACCAATGTTGCTGGAAAGACAGAGAAGAACTATAACCTCAATGTTTGGGGTGAGTTTGCAAAGATGGTTCTTGATTTTCACAAAAAGAACATTATCAAAAAGTCCTTCATCTGTTCCTGGTCATTTCACTATTTCTTATTTTAAAGAAAATGTAAATTAGTGTAAATATGTTTTGCAGTTTACATTTATTTTAAGCCCAACTCTATGTTTGACTGAGATGTGTGCGCCTCCCTTTGGTGTCGTCCTGTTATTACAGTTTCTCCCAGTATCCGCGGCTCAGAGGAGGTGTCTCATCTCACAGTGGTTGAAGGAAGTCTCATCACTCTGGTGTGTGAGTCCAGCGGCATCCCACCTCCGAGTCTTACCTGGAGAAAAGATGGTACGTTTTGTGTGTG
Source organism: Reinhardtius hippoglossoides (assembly GCA_006182925.3). NCBI lineage: Eukaryota > Metazoa > Chordata > Actinopteri > Pleuronectiformes > Pleuronectidae > Reinhardtius > Reinhardtius hippoglossoides. Next base: position 21,130,682 of record CM031683.1, on the reverse strand, counting down.
TGTGTGTGTGTGTGTGTGTGTTTGTTTGTGTGTGTTCGGATGAAAAAGAAACACTTAAGATGACAAGTCTCGTCTTGGTTCCAGGTTCTGAGCTCAAGTCAGATCAGCGGCTCAGAGTTTTGTCCGGAGGTCGTCAGCTGCACATCTCCAGTGCTGAGAGGACGGATGCAGCCTCTTACACCTGCACGGCCTCCAGTGCAGCCGGCACCACGTCCAAGGAGTACAGTCTGCAGGTTTATGGTATGTATAGGTATACAGGCATACAGTTTATGCAGCACTAGAGTTAAAAGTTATACAATTTGAAATAACGTGGTACCATGGACAAATTTTGAAATCTGTTGAAGGAAGCATATGCCCCAACTCACCCGCTTTCCCCCCTTCAGTCCGCCCATCCATCAACCACGGTGACAACGATGATGTCACCGTGACAAAGGGAGGGGATGTGACTTTGCAATGTGCGGCGGACGGCGTGCCACGACCAGCAGTCACGTGGCTGAAAGACGGGCGGCCTATCACAGGCCAGCATGGCGCAAAGGTCCTGAATGAAGGACGGCTGCTGCAGATTAAAGACGCTAAGGTGTCGGACACAGGACGCTACACCTGCATCGCTGTGAATGTGGCAGGGCAGGCTGACAGCAAGTATGACATCAGTGTACATGGTATGAATCATCAAGTTTTTATTTGAATCATTAGAGTGCACTTTAAGTCCATGTAGAAAGCTTAGATTTTCCTTTTTGTCCCTTTCTCTTATTCCCTCTCCTCTTTTTCAGTCCCACCAAGTATAATCGGTCAGGTGCAGTTGCCAGAAAATGTGACAGTTGTCGTGAAGAACCCAGTCGCTCTGAGCTGCGAGGCCGCTGGGATCCCTCTCCCTGCCATTACTTGGCTTAAGGATGGTCGGCCGATCAAAGCTACCAGCTCAGTGCGCATCCTTTCAGGTGAGTTCCCACTGGACTCTCTCTGATATTGTGGAGAAAAAAAACTTTTTATTTTTATTTCAGATTTCTTCAAAGATCTATGAAATCCTTTCTTAGAAACTCACTGAGGCACGTTTTCAAAGCAGTAACTGGAACTGATTCGCTCCCGGCTCGGTTTCAAAGACGCAGGCAGATGCAATACATCAGCAGTAATAAGATCATTGCTCGTGGGGCCGAACTCGGACAGATCTGTGAGAGAAGACAAACAGGAGCAATTGCTCTGAACTGATGTTTGACAAGATCCATGAGGTGCTTCCAAACTAAACCGTGGCCCCTGAACTTTAGCCTACTACTTAAATTGCATGTGCAGAAATACACGCATCACTCTGCCAAGTTGTTGCATTTGCTTTTTGACTTGTCTCCATTTTGTGCAAGAGCTTATGACAATGGGGAATGTTTGCAAATCAAATAAGTTCCATGAGTCAAAGTTTATCAGTCTGATTAAAACAAGCTGTTGAAGGTTTCCACAAACACGTTTTAATTTTGAATCTCATTAAACTGGTTTGCAAATGTTTTAACAGCTGTGAGCCTGAACGTCCAAATTCTTCCTCTTTACTGATCCTGGTTTTCAGAGAAGGGTGATTTACTCTCAACGAGGTTAAACTGATGTTGACATATCATCTGGATGTTTTTCTTTTGAGAAGAAGGGGCAGGTTTTTTGCGGACATTGTCTGTGAATACATTCCACGGTGACGGCAGATTGATGATCATATTTGGCCTGTTTTTCCTCTAGGGGACGAAGCCTGCGTCTAATGCATGCTGCAGTGGAGGATGCTGGGAGATACACTTGCATCGTGTCCAACAGTGCCGGGGAGGAGAGGAAGAACTTTGACATCGACATACTTGGTAAAGAGAAATCGTAAATATCTCGTATCGTCGCTTTTACTTTGACGGCTTGAGGCTGTGTGAAAATTAAAGTCACTGAACATATAAAAATCTCTCTATCTGTAAGTTGTTTATGTTTAGGTCCTTCAATTTCATTTAAAGAAACACTCTTTATAAAATATGTTAACCTTTAGATAGCAGCTTCAGAATGAGTTTGATGGATCACTGACTTGGAATAGAGAGAATGATTCTTCTTTCATTCCCACTCTTCAACCTGAACTAGAAGTCTTTCAAAATCAGCGTTAATCATCAATATCCAGCCGGGAAACCTTTTAATCAACAAGAATTTTAAACGTATGGCTGCAGAGGGCGCTGTTGTTCGGTAAAAGTTACATAGTGTTGCTTTAACATCGACCTGAAGAGACGTGATGAACCGCGAAAGAGAGAGAGAACAATTTAATTGATTTTTAGTCTGATTCAACAGTTCCACCGAGCATTGTGAGCGAGGGAAGTGTGGTGGACACAAAAGTCAAGGAGAAGCACAACATACTCTGACCTGTGAGGCATCAGGTAAGTGATGTACACTCTATATATAAATAGACTTGTGTAATTACAGATTATCTTTATGTCTCTGTTGTGTTAACCTCCGTTAATGATTTCGCAGGTAATCCAGTTCCAGAGATCAAATGGCTGAAGGACGGACAGACTCTGGTGCCTGACAGACGTCACCAAGTTTTGTCTCACGGCCGTTTCCTCCAAATCTCCGGTGCCCAAGTGTCAGACACTGGCCGGTACAGCTGCCTGGCATCGAACAGCGCAGGAGATCGAAGCCGGCATTTCCACCTCAACGTCCTGGGTACAAAGACGACTCTTTAAATCCATTTGGAAATGTTTCATAAATTGATCCGATTATTTGAGATGGATGACAGCTACGTTCTTAATTTGATTGGTTGTACTCCCGTCAGTTTCTCCCACCATTGCTGGGTTGGGTCCTGATGGTTCTACAGAGGAGGTGACGGTGACTTTGAGCAGCCCCACCTCTCTCGTGTGTGAAGTCCAGTCCTACCCAGCCGCCCTCATCACCTGGCTCAAAGACGGCACGCTGTTCGAGTCCAGTCGCAACATTCGAGTGCTTCCAGGTTGGAGATCACACACAGTCAAAATGAATAGAGTAGAATAAAATGGAGATAGCATCGTTCTGTGTGGCGTCTGTCATTCATCGCTCGTACTTTCACAGGTGGGCGAACTCTGCAGATTCTTAATGCTAAAGAGGAGGATGCTGGGAGATACACCTGTGTGGCCACTAATGAGGCTGGAGAGACGCTGAAGCACTATGAGGTCAAAGTTTATGGTGAGATGATTTGAGAGAATCCTTTACTTAGTACTTAGAACTGATGATATTCGGGTGGTCAAAGGTCACAGTGAGTGAAGTATGTAGACTGAAGTTGTCTGAGGCATACAACCGCAGGATGGTAATCGCAGTGATGTAATGTTTTTACCTGTGAATTTTTTACTTTATTTTTAACTGTTTACTGTTTTCATTCCAGTTCCCCCACAGATCAATAAAAATGATATCCCAGGGGAAGGACTGACCCCCAAAGAGGTCAAGATCAAGGTCAACAGCACGTTGACCCTGGAGTGTGCAGCTGAGGCCTTTCCTGCTCCAGCACTGCAGTGGTACAAGGACGGACAGGTAGATATTCTGCCTCCTGTGTCTATGGAGCCTTTCCAATCTTCTGAAATGAATCTGAGACATATAGGACATATTATATTATACAAGTGAAGTAAGTATTTACACGGCATATTGATTCTCTCCCTTAATGCCTCTTCTTTCGTCTTCAGATCTTGCGGCCAGACAACCATGTGTCCGTTACAGCCAACGGTCGTATTGTTCAGATCAAACACGCTCAGGTGTCGGACACTGGGCGCTACACCTGCGTGGCCACTAACATCGCTGGAGAGGATGAGAAGGACTTTGATGTAAATATACAAGGTGAACTGGGTTGACTGATGCAAATGTGTTAACTGAGACTCTTTGTGCATTTCATGGGCTAAACGAGTGTCCCTGTGTTTTTATTGTGCTTTTTAAAAATTGTAATAGTAAAACTGCATATTGAGAAATAACAAGAATACCATTGATTTAATAGTTTGAGATAAATGCAGAACCATGCACTTGAATAACCCAAAAAGAAGGGTTTGAATATCTTTCCTCTTTTTCAGTTCCACCTAATTTCAACAGGCCGGGTGGAGTCGGTGACACCACGTCTCCCCCAGGCTTCGGAGGGGACGTTCGGGATGTGATACTCAACAATCCCATGTCTCTGTACTGTGAGACCAACGCCGTCCCTCCTCCCACTCTTACCTGGTACAAAGATGGACACCTGCTGACCTCGGGTGAGAAAGTTCTGATCATGCCAGGTGAGACACTGCAAGAAAACAGAAAGAAAGAGAGGGAACGAGAGAGAGAGGAAGAGTTCATGCTCTGATTTTACTGTTTTACTCTCAGGCGGCCGAGTGTTACAGATTCCCAGGGCCCAGGCGGAAGATACAGGCAGATACACGTGTGTGGCTGTGAACGAAGCAGGAGAAGACTCCATTCAGTACGATGTTAGAGTATTATGTGAGTGAAAGTACTCAAAGTATCAGTAGGTGTATCCGAATATTAGTTTAATTCATTGTCGCTCATTGTGTATTTGTACGTTGCACCAGTGCCTCCGTCCATACGTGGAGCGGACAGCGACTTGCCCGATGAGGTCACGGTCCTGGTCAACAAAACCACCCAACTGGAGTGTTACGTGGATGGAAACCCCGCCCCCAAGATCACCTGGTTGAAGGACAACAAGCCAATCAGCTCTGATAGTTCACACAGGATCTTATCCAATGGGAGAACACTTCAGGTAACGACCAGGAAGCACAGTCAATAAGCTGTTTTGGGCATTCAAGTGAAATTTGTCCTAATGTTCCCATTGCCTATAAAAACTGCAGGATTTAGTAATTACACAGAAACTTCTGACACTTTTAGCTGCATATGAAATAAACTCTGAAGTATAGAGATTATAATGAACCAGGAAGCAGCATTATCAGTAATGTGGTCAAATCTTTGCTGATGTTAGTATTTGTTTAACTGTGAGGGTGCTACGGTGTTTTTACTGAGCAACAGCGCCCCCTGCAGCCACACGTGGTGATAAATTCAGATAGTTGGCCTCTGTGTCTTAGAGGTCAAGTGGTTTTCATGTAGAGGGAAAAACTGAATGGTGGATATTACCCAAGCTGCTGCTCTAACAAATCCACCAAACTCTATTTACAATTCTACATAATTTGAATGTTTCCTCACTGAATATTCAAGATAAACGTCCATGAACCATCAAACTAATTATGAAGCTGTTATTTAAAGATAAAAGTGAGCGTTGCTCTAACTCTTAGATGCACATCACGCACAGAGGATGTGTATTCTTACTCAGTATTCTCCATCTTTCAGGTGTTTGCTGTTCAGGTATCAGACACAGGACGATACGTGTGTGTGGCTGATAATGTGGCTGGAAGTGCAGAAAAATCCTTTAACCTCAATGTTCATGGTGAGTCACATGGACTTTCTGAATACTTCATTAAATTGCAAAGATTAACTCTTTTTCTGCTCTTATAAGATATCTGTAAAAATGTAGTGTTTGTTCTTTTTTCCTTTCAGTGCCTCCCACCATTATCGGCCTGAGTCCTGAGAACGTGACGGTGGTGGTGAACAACTTTGTGTCTCTCTCTTGTGAAGCTACTGGTTTCCCACCTCCCACACTGAGCTGGCTGAATGACAGGGGCCCCATTCAAGGCAACACCAATGCACTCATCATGCCAGGTACTGGGAGCTCGGAATAATCTACAACTACAGGGTCACATTTAAAATAACCTACATTCAGCAGTGGGAAAAAGCCATATTGCGGTAAAAGGATAATCAGTGCAAACGTCAGTTGATTCTTAACATTGTGTGGTGTGTGTGTGTGTGTCTGTTTGTGTCCCCAGGTGGTCGAACGCTGCAGATTCTGAAAGCAAAGGTATCTGATGCAGGAAAGTTCAGCTGTGTGGCCATGAACGCAGCAGGAGAGGCTTACAAACACATCTATCTCACTGTGTTCGGTCAGTCTACGTCCACACCGAGTGCCCGACTTCAGCCTCTAGTTTTACCTAAAAAGACCAACAGCTAATATTTTCCTCTCTCCTCATCCTTCCAGTTCCTCCCAGTATCCGCGACAGCAACGGGGACTCTCCTGTGGTGGTGAACGTGCTTGTGGGGAAATCTGTCACCCTGGAGTGCGAGTCCAACGCCGTGCCTCCTCCCACCATCACCTGGTACAAGAACGGCAGGGCGGTGACGGAGTCGGCCAACCTGCGCATCCTGGCCGAGGGGCAGATGCTGCAAATCAAAGGCTCAGAGGTGAGACGTGATGGGACGCCATTTTGTCTGCTCATTGTTTTTATCACGCCTCCGCGTCGGTGACAGCTACTGGCTGGAGGCATTTTGTTTTCTTTCCATCCATACGTCCGTCCCATTTTTGTAAAAGAAAGCCAAGAGGGAATTTCTTTATATTTGGTGCAAACATTCAGTTGGACTCAAAGAAGATTTGGTTTGATTTTGGTGATTGAAGGTCAAAGGTCAAAGGTCAGAGGGGCCTCATAACGTTTTTTTGCCTCTTGAACATAATATCTCAAGTCTGCCTTTATTGAATTTCTTCAAATTTTTACCAGTTTCACTTGGACTCAAAGATTAACTGATTTCAGTGGTCAAAGGTCACTGAATCTGCTTTTTTCGACAGAATCACAAAACCTCAGCATCAACAGCGTGGTCAATTCTGTAAAACTAATTAAATGACTCGTCTCCATGCAAGGATTTTCTTTTCTTAGCTTACACTGATTAACTCTATGTTAGTACATATTGTTTAAATTTATTTTTCTTATGTTTTCATCTGCCTCCTTTGTTCTCCAGGTGTCTGATACTGGACAATATGTGTGCAAGGCCACCAATGTTGCTGGTCAGGTGGACAAGAACTTCCACTTGAATATTTATGGTAACTTATTCTAGATTTAAAACACACATTTAAAACAGTGTTTAACCCTTTTAACAATATTAAAGAGGGGATTTGTCTCTCTCTGAAGTACCTCCCAGTATCGATGGCCCAGTGGAGGAGAATGTGGTGGAAACCATCAGTAACCCAGTCACGTTCTCCTGTGATGCTACTGGTATCCCTCCTCCCAGCCTCACCTGGATGAAGAATGGACGACCCATAGGTATGTCTGCATTATCACAACGATATAAAACTGTTTTTATCATCTGATGATCTGATGTCCTCCTGGGAAAGGTGATTTATGACTATCTTTGTCCACTGATACCAAACATATGAACTTCATGTTTCTGTAGAGAATTCAGAGTCTCTGGAGATGCACATCTTCTCCGGGGGCAGCAAGCTTCAGATTGCTCGGTCACAGCTCTCTGACAGCGGCACATACACGTGTTTGGCCTCTAATGTGGAGGGTAACGCACGCAAGAGCTACCATCTCACTGTACAAGGTGAAGTCTCAATGCACTCAAAGAATTCTTACATCACATTCTCAAACGTAACTTGGAGTTGTTAAATCCCTCAGATCCAATATATCTGCATCTTCCATCCACCTGACTCCTGCTAACACTTGCACTTATCTCTCAGTCCCTCCCAGCATCTCTGGATCAGAGCTGCCCAGTGAGATGGGAGTTCTGCTCAATGAAAGCATCCAGCTGGTCTGTCGGGTCCAGGGAACCCCCCCTCCGACCATCCAGTGGTTGAAGGATGGAGAAGTCATCAGCAATGAAGGGAGCAAAGGTCTCAGGTACAGTAGAGCCGGCCACCAGAAAAAAGATTTAAAAAAAGACGTTAATGAGAAATAATTGATATGAATGTATCTTTGTTCAGGATCAGTGCGGATGGCAGCACACTCACTGTGACCGGAGCTCACAACACCGACAGTGGAAAGTACACGTGTGTGGCCACTAACACTGCAGGAGAGGAGGACAGGATATTCAATCTAAACGTATATGGTGGGTTTATTTCAAATTCAACTATTATTTTTCCAATACACATTACATGTAATGTCCAATGCACTTCATGATGAGACAGACACGTTCTCTTTCTCTTTCAGTGCCTCCTGCGATCGACGGTAACAGTAACAAGGTCGTGGCGTTGACCACAGTTCTGGACAGTTCTGTCAACATCGAGTGTGTTGCCACAGGCTCCCCCCCCCCACAGCTCAACTGGCTGAGGAACGGCCTCCCCCTGCCGGTGTCGTCCCACATCCGGCTCCTCTCTGCTGGACAGGTGCTCCGGTAGGTCAGTGGTCAGGGCTCAGGCAGAGGCTGTAACACAGGCGGCTGCATTTAGAACAACTTCCTGTGTTTCTCATTTGTGGGGAGTTTTGGTCAAGTTAATAAATCAATAAAAATGTTAAAGTCATAGATGAAAAATTGGTACAAACATACAAAATGTTCCTGGAAGATAATTAGTCTAATAAATTGTATTAACTTGGTTTATACACCTTTAGTGAGAGTTGATATGTATCAGGATTTATAATCTGTTGAACCATTTTGTGTCTGTCAGGATTACACGAACCCAAGTGTCTGATGGTGGCACCTACACCTGCGTTGCCTCAAACAGAGCAGGAGTGGACAACAGACAGTATAGCCTCCAGGTGTATGGTGGGTATGAAAATGTGACTTGCTTGTAAAGTCATAGGAATGAATCACCTAATTAATTCACGCATCTTCCATGACTCTGCGCAGTCCCCCCCGGTCTGGACGGAGCAGGCAGCACCGAGGACGTGACCGTAGTCAGAGGGAATATGGCTTCTCTGCTGTGTGTCGCTGATGGGACCCCGACCCCCACCGTGTCCTGGATCAAAGACGGAGCGACTCTGACTACTGACGACCATCTCACATTCCTCAACCTGAAAACCACTGTGCAGATCATCCAGGCCCAGGTCAGCCACACAGGACGCTACACGTGTGTGGCGAACAACACTGCTGGTCAAGCGAGCCGCCACTTCAACCTGAAAGTGCTGGGTGAGTTGAAAGAGCAGATGTTGCATGTTGTCTTTCTGCTGGTGTCGAATGACAAAAGACTGAATTAACCATAATGTCGCTTTATTTCTCATGTTGTTATGGTTACGTTGTTCAGACCCTCCGCAGATCAAGGGCTCCGGTGTTCCAACAGAAGTCTCTGTGGTGGTGAACAATGTGCTGGAGCTTCAGTGCGAGGCCTCAGGTATCCCCACGCCCTCCCTGACCTGGCTGAAGGACGGCCGCCCGCTCCCACAGACAGACAGTCTGCGCCTCCTGCGGGGGGGAGAGGTTCTCCGTGTGGCCTCGGCACAGGTCAGTCACCACCAGTGCTTTATTACGACACCGGCAACTGCACTCGCCGCGTCATCACCCCTCCGCTCTCATGGGCACTACAAATTAAACACTGGTCACCACAGATTGTTACAATAAAATCCTATTAATTAGTTAATTTATTAACTTTTCTGTCACACATTAAACTTACATTACAGTACATGTGGATAAAATAAGCAATTTGTGTCTCTTTCCATTGCTCTTACACACTTTTTACACTTGTACTTAGTTGGAGGACACCGGCAGATACAGCTGCTTAGCCAACAGTCCAGCAGGAGATGATGACAAGGAGTTCCAGGTTCGAGTGCACGGTGGGTAACACAGAGTGCACCATACACAATGTACATAACCAATGCTTAAATATAATTTTCATAGATTTCATGTACAGAAAAGGAAGATGAATAGTTAATTTGATAGATTTTTATTAATACATTTCTCAGTTTTATCAGAAAATGTGTGAAAATTAAGATATTTGAAAATGACACCTGTCTATAAGATCAATGTTTTTCTGTAACAGTCCCCCCGAACATCGCGGGGGAGAGCACGCCCCAGAACACGTCAGTGCTGCAGAACAGACAGGTGACCCTCGAGTGCAAATCTGATGCTGTTCCACCTCCAACTCTGACCTGGCTCAAGGACGGCCAACCCCTGCAGGTCAGAAATACAGAAACAAACAACTCTCTGTAAAATGCGTGACTTCCCTCAAGTTTATTCACTCATAACTTTTATGTGTTTTGTGTGTAGGCCTCTGCCCGAGTGCGTATCCTGTCCAGTGGCCGCTACTTACAGATCAACATGGCAGAGCTGAGCGACAGAGCTCAGTACACCTGTGTGGCGAGTAACGTCGCTGGCAAGACCACGCGTCAGTTTAACCTGGCTGTCAATGGTACAGTTACAGCTTATAGCTCATTTCCTACAGTACTATCTTTTGTAATTCTCCCTTAAGCAGTTCTAGGGATGTATTGATCACAAAGGTACAAATTAATAAAATCAATGTGTTTATTAATTTGTCACCTGTTTCCTCAGTGGCCCCAACTATCAAGGACGGCCCCCAGACAGTGTCAGTACACATCAACAAGCCGTTGGTGCTCGAGTGTATCGTCAGTGGAGTCCCGCCGCCTCGTGTGACCTGGAGGAAACATGGGGCAATATTGTCAGGAAACAACCCCAGGTAAAGCCGAGTGTCCCACAGTGTTGATGTTGTCGTCACTATCAAGACAATTCTGTTTCTAAAATCTTGAAGTGCTGATTCCCCGTATCTCAAATTTTTTATTTTTGTATTTCCCTCAAGTCTCACCCAGTCCGAATCTCACCCAGTTCGTATTAACTTGTGCGCAGGTACACGTTTTCGAGGGATGGGTCATTACACATCCACTCCGCTCAGGTGACAGACACCGGCCGCTACCTGTGTATGGCCACAAATCCGGCCGGGACGCAACGCAAGAGAGTGGATCTGCAAGTTTATGGTTGGTTGTGCTTTTTAAATTGTCTCCATCAGCCACAAATACAGCGCAGTCACCCAGTAATTCTGCCATTTCCTTTTTCAGTGTCTCCTTCTATCGCTGACGGACGCACCAACGTAACGGTCACAGTCAACGTGCAGACCACCCTGTCCTGTGAGGCCAGCGGCATCCCCAAACCCACGGTCAGCTGGACGAAGAATGGTCGAGCCATGAACACCGACCAGAACCAGAATATGTACAGGTTGATCCAGGTTTTCTCCCTCTCTGTTTCCCCATCCAAGATCTTAAAAACCTCAAGCTCAAGGCTGCACAGAAAGCACAAATCCTCAAGTTTCCCATCATTTTATAATTATTATATAATTATACTACCTCCAAATACTGACTTCTCCTCTTTGTCATTATTTCCAGGCTACTCTCATCCGGCTCCCTGGTTGTTATAGCGCCCACAGTGGAGGACACAGCAGTGTATGAGTGTGTGGTCTCGAATGAGGCAGGGGAACACTCCAGATCCATCAACCTCACAGTGCATGGTGAGAAGGGTGCATTCTTTTACAGCTCATAATTCTAATGATAATGATTTATCATTGTTACATCGTGTAAATCTCAAAAAATTTCTGCACATGTATTTTCAAATTACTAATTTTCCTTATGTTCCCATAGTTCCTCCGTCAATAGCAGATGAGCCCACTGAGCTAACTGTGATCAGACTGTCCCCAGTGGTCATCGCCTGCACTGCATCTGGTGTCCCACAGCCCACGATCCACTGGAGCAAAGACGGAATGAAGCTGAACAAAGAGGGACGAGGATACAGCGTCCTGCCCTCAGGTCAGTTACACTAATAACATCACGTCATGACTTTAAATGTGAGTTTGGAAAACTTGTCCGTGATCGATGACGTTAGATTGCTACCAGACATCAAGGCGGTAACACGTACCTGTAATCTCGACGCAGGTCCAGTAGAGATCACCTCAGCTGAGCTCAGTCACGCCGGACGCTACTCGTGCACGGCCATGAATGCTGCAGGCTCCACCCAACGCCACGTGCAGCTCACGGTGCAGGGTAAGAACCCGTCAAGACAACATGTCAAGTTTATTACTTTGTTGCTTTTCATACTGTAGTTTTGTTTAATTTCCATCATCATTCTGAACATTGGCCTTTTTCCTGCTTCTCCTCAGAGCTCCCAGTGATCCAGTCCCACCCACCAACCCTGGATGTTATCCTCAATAACCCCATCACTCTGCCCTGCTGGGCCACAGGCTCACCCAGGCCCACCATCACCTGGCAGAAGGAGGGCATCAACATACCCACCACAGGTACTTCGTCCCCTCTATGTGGGTCAGTAATCTGTAAGCAGTCAGGTGTAACATCAGGTCTTTTGCTTTTGGTTAGGTGGCAGTTTCACCGTGCTGCCTAATGGAAGTCTGCAGATCTCCAAGGCTTCTGTTTCAGACTCTGGTACTTACATATGTGTGGCTCAAAACCCGGCTGGCACAGCACTTGGGAAGACCAAACTCAAAGTACAAGGTAGGTCACAGATTTATTTACTGTATGTTGTAGCAGTATTTCATCGTCTGACGAAATAACGACATTTGATAATCTAAAGTAATTTAATACAATGGCCATGCAAAAGGGGCTGTGATTATAAAGTCTATTCTTATATATATTTTGTATTATTGAATTTCACTCTCTTTGCTGATATTGCCTCGTGTTGACATCATGTGATACCTCTGTCCCCGCAGTGCCTCCCAGGATCAGCTCAGAGACTCAGAAGTACCTGGCACCCGTGGACTCCTCTGTGATGCTGCAGTGCCAGGCCGACGGCTCCCCTCCTCCCTCTGTCACATGGCACAAAGACGGGCAGCCGCTGAGCCAGTCCGTGCGCCGGCGGGCTCTCAGTTCAGGCTCTCTGCAGATCGCCTTCATCCAACCCAGTGACACCGGACGATACACGTGCACGGCTGCCAACGCAGCGGGAACTGTCAGCCTGGAGATGAGCCTCACTGTGCAGAGTACGGTTCAGTCATTTAACTATTTTACACGACAACTTTAAACATTAGCATCTTGTTAAATTAATCAAACTGATTTAAGTGCATTTGCATTTACTGCAGGATAGCTAGAATAATGCCTTTTCCATTGTTTGGTGAATGGCATTTTCTCATTTGTGCCATAAAGCGATTCAGTTCATTTGCTACAAACTCAGACCCACTGGCTCAAAATGTAAAATGTCACCAGTATCATCTTTGATTGTATACTTCATTAAAACCATAAGTAAACATTTTCTTTAGGAGTTAATGTGATATTTAAAGATAAACCCTCTTACCTGCTCAGTCCCTCCTTCGATCCGGGGCGGAGAGCCGGAGGTGGCAGTGGTGGAAAACAGTCAGGCCCAGCTGATGTGTGTGGCGGAGGGGGTCCCTCAGCCCAGCCTGTCCTGGGAGAAGGATGGCAGCGCCCTCAGTGAAAACACAGGGGAGTACACCATCCTGCCATCTGGAGAGCTGGTGATCGACATTGCTCAGGTAGGGAAACAAAAATACAACAAATTATTTTTCTATTTCTTATTTTTGTAGATTGCTGGAGAGTGAAATTGTCTTAGCTGATCCATGTTCACGCTTCCTCCTCTCTTCTTCTCCCCTCTGCACCAGCCTGACGACGAAGGCACTTATACGTGTGTTGCCACTAATGCAGTCGGGCAGGACAGTCACACGGTCGCCCTGTCGGTTCACACCCACCCTGTCTTCACTGAGCTGCTCGGAGACGTGGCCCTCAACAAGGGAGAGCGCCTCCTTCTGGCCTGTGGGGTCAGTGGCATCCCAGCACCCAGAATCACATGGGTGTTCAACAACAACATCGTCCCAGGTTAGAGAGTAGCTCTCTTCTTTAGGCAAATCACAGAGAGATTTGGCTATGTGTCTTAGATTAAAATCAATAACTCATTTTATCTTCTCCTGCATTTTGTTAATAGTTCACTATGATCACATGAACGGCCACAGTGAGCTGGTGATAGAGAGAGTGAGTAAAGACGATTCTGGCACTTACACCTGCGTGGCAGAAAACAACGTAGGAACCATCAAGTCTCTGGGATTCGTGTACGTTAAAGGTAAAACCACCAAAATGTTTTCACCCTGTTTCACTTGTTCAGCTCAGAATCTGACCTCTTAATGTCAAGGCAAATGTGTGTGGCTCAGTTTCCTGTGTCTGCCTTCAGAGCCTCCGATCCTCGATGGGGATCACCACTCCAACCGGATCGAACCTCTGGGCGGCAACGCCATCCTAAACTGTGAGGTCCGGGGAGACCCCCTGCCGACCATCCAGTGGAGCAAAGGGGGAATAAACATCCAGATCAGCAACCGAATCCGTCAGCTGGACAACGGCTCTCTGGCCATCTATGGCACAGTGGTAGGACAACTATGAGAGTTGGACATTTGAGTTGTTGTACTTTGTTTAGATATTTCTTTGTAATTGTGATAATGAAATGTTACGCAGGGTGAAGATGCAGGAAACTACATGTGTGTGGCAACAAATGATGCTGGCGTCGTGGAAAGAAGTGTCACACTTACCTTGCAGAGTAAGTGTCAGTGCTATTTAACATAAAATCGATAATTTCCCAAATTTACAGAGTTTGAAATAAACATTTTAATGTAAAGGTTTGTTATGACATTATTATTAAACTAAATTTGACGTTCACAGCAAGTGGAATTTACCTTTAAATACTTTAAATCACACGTTTCCCACCTTCTTCTTCCAGGTGCACCCACTATCATCGTGGAGCCAGTCGAGACGGTGGTGGATGCTGGCACCACGGTCCTGCTCAAATGCCAGGCAGAGGGAGAGCCCACGCCCAAGATAGAGTGGTCCCGCCAGGGGCGCCCGCTGCTGGCCATCGACCGCTTCTCCACCCTGTCCAACGGTTCCCTCAGGATCAGCAGCGCCCAGAAGGAGGACACGTCTGATTATGAATGTGTGGCCAGAAACCTACTTGGGTCTGTGCTGGTCAGGGTCACACTCACCGTACGAGGTGAGCTGCACTAACACTGCATGGGTAGTTTTCATTGTATAACTATTTTGAGCCAGCTTCCATTTGAACCCACAACAACTGTTCCAAGAGGGGATTGTTTTCTTTCACTGCAATCACAGTTAAAGAAATGTAATAAAACTTCGATGGAGAAAACACTCAGTCATCTTCTTTATCCTCCAAAGAGAAAACAAAAGGAAACAAATAGTATCCTGTGTTAATGTGTTTTTTGTTTTTCAGTACATGGGGGCTTCTCAGAGTGGGCAGAGTGGGGTCCTTGCAGTGTGTCCTGTGGTGTCGGGGCTCAGAAGAGGCAGAGGCAGTGTAACAACCCTCTACCTGCCAATGGAGGGCGCCACTGTGCTGGACTGGAGAAAGAAACACGCGGTTGTCAGGGAAAACCATGTCCAGGTGAGAATTATTTTAGGTATGAGAGGATTAGACCTCTTCTTTTAGGCCGCGTGCCAGTGGTGCATGCCTCAATAAGACCTGTAACTGTGTCCCTCTTTAGTGGATGGTAACTGGTCAGACTGGTCCCTCTGGGAGGAGTGTTCTCGTACGTGCGGTCAGGGCAACAGAACCCGGATCCGGACCTGCAGTGACCCTCCAGTTCAGCATGGGGGGAGGCCGTGTGAGGGGAAGGCAGTGGAGGTCATCATGTGCAGCGTCAGACCTTGTCCAGGTGAACAGCAAAGACCTTTTCTGCAGCTCGTAACTGTTGTACGAGAGGCTGCAACTGACATTCGTGTCTTGATTGCATCAAATTTACTTTTTTTCAACAACTGAAAACTACTTGACGGATCTAGAATTGAAAAAAAAACTTTGAGACTTCATAAAAAACTTGATAAACAAGCTTTATTCGAGATTTCATTTGGCTTGATGCTCAATAAATAAGCTTTATAAATGTATGTATTCTTGCAGTGGCAGGTAACTGGGGCTCTTGGCTTCCTTGGAGCCCGTGCAGTGAGACCTGTGGTAAGGGCATGCAGTCCCGGATCAGACTGTGCAACAACCCTCCTCCTGCGTTCGATGGGCCGCAGTGTGAGGGCACAGACACCCAGACACAAGTGTGCAAGGAGAGACTTTGTCCTGGTGAGAGCTCAGGAATTGTAGACTAAGTCCATATCCACATGTCTGTTCCGCAGTGGATTTAAATCCGGTTTCAAATATTAAATCCTCACTTTCCTCCAGTGGATGGGAAGTTTTCGTCCTGGGTGAGCTGGGGAGCCTGCAGTGTTTCCTGTGGAGGCGGAACCAGACAGAGGACACGTCTCTGTGCCAGCCCCGCCCCTCAGCATGGTGGCCGGCAGTGCGAGGGCAACGACGTGCATATCGACTTCTGTAACAGCGACCCGTGTCCCAGTGAGTAGACTTTACTTTGACTAGATTTGCAGAAAGCAGCATATTTTATTTTGATAAAATAAACAGACATCCACTCTGGATTTTTCCTCCATTTGTATTGTTTGTATTATTTGTATTTATGCCTGGTTGCTCAGTTTATGGTTTCAGCTCATGTTCCCTTATCTCTTGTCTGCCCCGCATCTGACATTTTGCTCTTATTTTCTGACAGTCAGCGGTAACTGGGGTCCTTGGAGTAGCTGGGGCGGCTGTAGCAAGACGTGTAATGGAGGTCAGATGAGGCGCTACAGGACGTGTGACAACCCCAGACCTGCCAATGGTGGGAGAGCATGTGCAGGGGCAGACACACAGATACAGAGATGCAGCACAGCAAACTGCCCCGGTGAGTCCGCACGGGTACAACTGTGTAGAATTAACTAACAGAAAAATGTCAGTGTTTGTCTTTTCTGTGTGTTCCAGCGAGAAAACCACAGTGATACAAATTTATTTCATTATTTTAAGATTTTGAAAAACAATTGCCCCTAAAATCTCAGATTATGAGACAGTGAACAACGCCCTGCTGAGTTTGTGTTTTCCTACAATGTGTGTGTTACTGACTTGTTCATTTCTGGGCTGCATCATCACAGTGGATGGTTACTGGGGTTCATGGCAGCCGTGGGGAGAATGCTCCGCGTCCTGTGGAGGTGGAGAGAGAACACGTGTCCGTCTCTGTAACAGCCCGTCTTCTAGTAACGGCGGCCGCCTGTGTCCGGGTGACTCCTCCCAGCTTTCCAAGTGTAACACGCAGGCCTGCCCAGGTAAGACACGCATTCAAAAATACTGCATATGTGTGTGTGGTTCATTAACACTTAATGAGACCGTATCTCTCTCTGTTAGGCGGACCCCAGACGGCACGAGGGAGCATCATAGGGAACATCAACGATATTGAGTTTGGCATCGCCATCCTCAACGCCACCATCACAGACAGCAAGTCTGGGGGCAGACTCATCAAGGCCACTATTTCTAACGTCCCAAGGACTTTAGGTCAGTTTCATTTCTTGATTTTATAACTTCTGTTATCAAGCTGCATTTCGTGATCTCCTCCATGTTTCCTGTCGTTCTAGTGTTGCTCGGTTTATATATCATCATTGTTGTTGTACAGTCTTTTGAATTATTGTCGCCTGGTGAAACAGCATTGTTATAGCCGTCGGTGGAAAAGCAGTCGCACAATGATCTGCAGAAACCTTTAAAATTGTTCCTGGGACTAAAAGTTCTAACTATCTTTGGTCAAAACATGACTTTAGACTTGTGATACCTGCCTTCACGGAAGTAGTAAATCTATTCTCTTCAATTTTGTATTAAATCTCATAATAAATGATCTTCCACTGAAATGCCTTTTCATTCAAGGTCCTGCGATGAGGAAGCTCATCTCCATCCTGAATCCTGTTTACTGGACCACGGCACAGGAAGTGGGAGGGGCCGTTAACGGCTACACGCTGACAGGAGGCGTCTTCAGGAGGGAGACACAGGTGGAGTTCGCTACAGGTAAGAATGGACGTGGGTCTGTACTTTTTAATGTAAAAAACAGAGCTACATCGTATATAAATACTCCGAGTGGGTCCCGTCTTTCGCCTGTTAACTGTGTGATGATGTTGATGTTCGGCATCAGTGTTGAAATGTGACACATCTCTGGTGTTTTTCTCGTTTCTAGGTGAGATCCTGAGGATGACCCACATTTCCAGAGGCCTGGACTCAGATGGAGCGTTGTTATTGGACATCGTAGTGAACGGACACATCTTACAGTTGCCCTCACATGCTGACATCAGCATCAAGGTACAGAAATAATCAATGTAGGTGATACGGTCTTGCGTCCGGTTTTAGGTTTGTGAATTGGCTAGAAAATGTCAAAGTTGCTTGGAGGCTGCCTCACATGCACCGTGTTCCCTGCAGGACTACACAGAGGACTACATCCAGACAGGCCCGGGGCAGCTGTACGCTCTGTCCACTCGCATGTTCAGCATCGACCGGCAGAGCGTGCCCTACTCCTGGAACCACACCATCTCCTACGCCGTGTCCAAGGGCAAGATGCCTTACCTGGTGGAGATGCTGCACGCCACGGCCATCGACGCACAATACCACCCTCTGGAGGAGGTGTTGGAGTACAGCATCCAAGCTGTCATCACAAAAGGTGAGGATACTAATACTATGTATTTTACCTTTTTGTTGTGTCACAAACTCAACCTAAATGTATTGATGTAATGTTGATGTGATTCCAGGTGATCGTAGTAACCAGTGTCCTCAGGGATTCACTTTGGTGTCTGCTGGGCCCTATTGTGCAGGTAATGTCTGTTTATGAAGATTGATGATAGATGATTGCACTGCTTATTCGGGACTTTCGGATTGTGTTTTCATATATTATTCATGTGTTGTAGATGAGAACGAGTGTGAGGTCGGAAACCCCTGTTCGCACACCTGCCACAACGCCATGGGCAGCTACTACTGCTCCTGTCCCCGAGGCCTCACCATCTCAGCTGATGGCAGGACGTGTCAGGGTACACAACACAACACACACACACACACACACACACACACACACACACACACACACACACACACACACACACACACACACACACACACACACACACACACACACACACACACACACACACACACACACACACACACACACACACACACACACACACACACACACACACACACAGGTAGCTCCTGCTTGTGTGTGGATCCAGATAAAATCCAGATTTCATCACCAGGGCAGTTGTGTCTGTGTCTTATCGTCAGACTAAATTACTAAATATATAAGTACAAGTACACACTCACACTTACAGTACTCATTGTCTATATTAATCCGCTGCTCTCCACTCTCTTAGACATTGACGAGTGTTCACTGGGCGGTAACGTGTGTCACGACGGAGAGGACTGTGAGAACGCCATTGGTTCCTACCGGTGTGTCATGCGTTGTGGGCGTGGCTTCAGGAGAACAGCCGACGGTCTCAGCTGCACAGGTACGTCAACACGCTTCGCTGATCACCCCGGGTCTCCCATGAATATTCTTAATCCTCACGTTGTCTTATGTTGCTCAGATGTGAACGAGTGTCAGGAGTCTCACCCGTGTAATCAGCACTGTCTCAACACCATCGGCAGTTATCGCTGCGCCTGCGAGCCAGGGTTTCAACTCAGGAACCGACGCTGTGTTGGTGAGATTCCGGCTTCACCTCTAATCTTCAACATTAAAGCAACACCGTGTAACTTTTACTGGGCAGCAGCGCCCCCTGCAGTCACACATGGTGATGAATTCTGTTGGGCTCCGTGTCCTAGTTTCATAGAGAGAGAAAAAACTAAGCCTACCAATCTTTTGCCCAGAGCTCTGACACTGAACTGAACGTAATTGAACGGTGGATATTACCCATGATCCCTTGCTCCCTGAACCAGAAGAGCTGCTGCTGTAACAAATACATGAAACACTGTTTTGAAAAGTTGCCCCGGATACAAACGCTGTTTTTTAACTGATCTACAATTCAGCATTGCTCTTGAACTTAAATTAATAATAATACATTTAATTGATTATTATTATTATTATTATTGTTATGGTTTTTTTTTTTATTTCCTGGAAGAAATTACTCTGCTTTTATTTCTGCTCTTACGATCATGCCACTTCTCTTTTCTCTCTCTTTGCGCCTCAGATATAAACGAGTGCAGACAGAGGGTCTGTCGTTCGGACCAACAGTGTAAAAACACACGCGGTGGTTACACCTGTATCGACCTGTGTCCCAGCGGTATGACCAAAGGTGCCAACGGGACGTGTGTAGGTGAGTAATGGTAGTAAGTTGGACAGAATCAGCTGATGGACAAATGTGAAACAATACAGACTCTGAGAGATTTCAGTCATGGGGTTAACAAACTGAACTGTGCTGTCTGTTGTCTGTTGTAGACATCGATGAGTGCAGGGATGGAACCCACCAGTGCAGATACAACCAGATCTGTGAGAACACCAGAGGCAGCTACCACTGTACGTGTCCACGTGGCTACAGATCCCAGGGAGTGGGACGGGCCTGCGTCGGTACGTACACGCTTCAGGATTTCTTTACACTGTCACCACCTCATCAGTACCGTTAAGAGACCACATTTAAATTCACCAGATCTGGAGTTTTATTGGGATTCTAAAACAGAACCTCCTTGACAGAGTTAATAATTGATGACATAATAAAACTGCTTTAGTTTGAATTAGCTCAGTACTGCTCACTGTACACAGTCTAATGTGTAACTGTGTTTAATTGAGGATATTCAGCATCGGCCAGCAGTTTGAAACACTTCTGCTCTGCATCAGCTTTCTTGCTTCTGCCAGCGTCCTCCTCCTCTCTCTGTGTGGGTGACTCACTCCTGTTGAAAGTCTAAAATAACTTCCTCTGCCGCCTAGTTCAGATATCAGATCCTGCTGCTTGCTTGCTTGCATCTTCAAAATGCTGCAACTGAAACGGCTTGTTAACGCCTAACAGTCAATGCAAAGACCTTTTTCTTTATTGCAGAGATCTAATGCATGGTGTCCTACTATCCCAGGGTTGATTCTAAGTGTCCTTGTCTACACTGTCAGATAAGAGTCAGGGTGAGGGAGGACTCCGGGGAGGGAACCTGAAAGAGGACGGTTCCTCCTTTGACACATGGACATAAAAAGACCAGCACCGTCACCTCACAGCTCTGTCTCTCACTCTGTTTCCTTTCCCTCTTTTCCAACGACCCCTTTATGTGTGAATCTGGCTATTTCCTGGTGTTGCTTTGTAATGGCATACATTCCCCCCCCCCCAGTGACATCATTAACCCGGGACGTTGATGTCTGTCTTTGTCAAAAGCTGTTCATGTGTATTTCACATACGACCTGATGTCATTTCTTTACATGAAATGTTGAAGTAAGTTTTCTTCAAACCTCTTTGATATGATGAGATCAAATCAGTCTCTCATTCAAATCCACAAATGTGTTGATAGTGTCAATACATTTCTGTCTCAGAGACATGGAAAATTTGAACAGTGGGGTAATTAACATATCCCCTTTCTCCCCCCCCTCATCCTCATCTCTCTCCTCTGTTTTCATGGCCTGCACCATTTCATTTCTCATTTTCATATCCCTTCCTCTCTCTCTCTCTCTATCGATTATTATTTTTGTACCTGTTCTCCTTCTCCTCTGTCACTCTGTCTTTTACCGGTGCTGGTCTGTCTTTGTGCTGAGGGCAGACATAAATGAGTGTGAGCGGCTTCCGCAGCCCTGTGCCCACCAGTGCGTCAACACCCCGGGCAGCTTCAAGTGCACCTGCCCGCCGGGGCGCCACCTGCTGGGCGACGGCAAATCCTGCGCTGGCCTGGAGCGTCTGCCCAGCTATGAAAGTTACTCATACGGCTACCGCACATCTCAGTCGTCCCCTGAGCGCAGCACCTACCAGCAGCTGTACCACAACCTGGCCTCTCAGAGCTACCACTCCTACGAGGCCGCCTCAAGGGGGCGCTACAGGAGCCGTAGCCGCAGAGAGACTCGTACACATTCCGCACAGCTCGGCGTCCTCGCATGTCAGCAGGGGTTTGAGTCCAGGGGTGGACGCTGCTTAGGTAACTATGGAGGACAGGCAGGGATGAGATGAGGGAGAGACGCTTCACTGCTGATTCAGGGTTTGTCGTGAATATGAACTGGGAGCTTGAAATGGGCTCTAATCTTCTTCCTGTGTGTGTGTGTGTGTGTCCGTCAGACATCAATGAGTGCGAGGTGAGGGACGCCTGTCAACACGAGTGTGTGAACACACCTGGGAGCCACAGGTGTCTCTGTCCTCCCGGTTACCGCCTCATGACCAACGGAAAAACCTGTCAAGGTGAGAAGCACCTTCCTGGAGCTGTCACCCCCCCACACATCATCAGGGGGAATCATTCTGAAGCTTACTGCACTGACCCGTCTGTGATCATCTGTCGTCTGTATCCACAGATATAGACGAGTGCCTGGAGCAGAACATCCAGTGTGGAGCGAACCGAATGTGCTTCAACATGAGAGGAAGTTACCAGTGCATCGACACGCCCTGTCCGCCAAACTACCTGAGGGATCAGGCCACAGGGTAAAGCTCCTCAGAAACATCAAGCGTTTAGGAAAGAACCATTTAGACGCACACAGTAAAGTAATTCTCCAATCTCGTCATGAGAGTTTAGTATTTTGGGATGATTTTAAGAGGATTAGTCAAATTCTTGTTCAGACTTTCACCGCCAGCAGAATAGAAAATGCTTTCATCTCTTATACCTGCAGTAACTGAGACATTGAATCTACAAACACTTGAATTCAAACATCTCTGGAGATGATTCCGCGTAGGCAGCTGCATCCAACCTTGGGTTAGGGTTATGAGGAGCAATAAACTGTGGAAGACGTAAAATACCCAGAGTCTTGAGACATTATCACTCTATGTATAAGTTGCCAAACTTGGTTGACTTCCTCTTGACTCTCATCTCACTAAGCAACACATCTTTTTCAGTTTTTATGACATTTTACTTGATTTACTTTATTTGTTATTATTACTTTGTTTAGATTTTGAATGATTAAACTACAGTGAACATTCTTTGGTTCTTTTTAAATTGGTTAAATCTTCCATATGTTGAATTGGTTATTTGTTTTGCTTCCCCACATCATCTTTAACCGAACCTCACTCTGTGGTGTAGGTTCTGCCTGAAGAACTGCCCCCCCAACGACCTGGAGTGCACGCTGAGCCCGTACGCGCTGGAGTACAAGCTGCTGTCTCTTCCCTTCGGCATCGCGGCCAATCAGGACCTCATCCGGCTGGTGGCCTACACGCAGGACGGCGTGATGCACCCCCGGACCACCTTCATCGTGGTGGACGAGGACGCCACGCTACCCTTCGCCCTGCGGGACGAGAACCTGAAGGGGGTGCTGTTCACCACGCGGGCGCTGCGAGAGCCCCACACGTACCGCATGAAGGTCCGAGCCCTCTCCTACAGCGAAGACGGAGGCATCGAGTACCAGACGACCTTCATCGTCTACATCGCCGTCTCTGCCTACCCCTACTGAGAGCACTTTAAAACGACGCGACGCTGAGGTGCGGCGGTGAACTGCGTCCTGCGTGGTGTGAGCGTGTGAGTGGGTGTGGTCGTGGAAAAGAAGCCACGTCATTGAACAGACTGCAAAGAGACTCATTGTGAGCAGCACACAGCCCTGAAGACACGAGGAAGTAGAGAGAGAAACCAGCAACAGGATGAAACTATTTATCAGCTCAGATCTCTGTTAACCTCACTTCAGTCTTTTAGGACTGTTCTTCAAATATTTCATATTTTGCCCCTTTCTGATTTATTTATAACACAAATAAGATTTTTTGCTCCTGGAAGCCAAACCGTCCACCTCTGGCTCAGAGAGAAGGCCTCAGCCCCGATTAGGAAATCTGTGCTTGTCTCTTATTTACATCTACCTATTAACTTATTGGGAAGTGCTTGAACAGGAAACAGGAAGTTCCCTCGTTTGTTTATCCCTCGTGTAGTCGCTCGCCGCAGTGGAGCAGTGACTGACGGTGCTCATCGTGAAGACGGAGAACTCGACCGTCACGTGTTCTACAGCCTCAGGTAGCGACCCCCGTACACACAGTGCATCAGTTAGAACCCCCCCCCCCCCCCGCATCAATCAGTACACTGATTATTACATCACGAGTCACGCTCCATCCAGTAGTTGATACCAAGATGTATTTTATTTTTATGACTTGTACATACGTTTTGTTTTTCTCATAATGTATTGCCATACTGTACTTAATCTATCAATTTTTTTTATAAAAATGTAATAAATGAATATACACTGAAATCAGGTGATGTGTGTCTGCAGCCGCTCAGCGTCAAAGAGCATCGAATCTAAGACGTCCTTATTATTACACCTGATTTCATCACACTTAGAATTACAATTAAGAATCAATCCAAGGAGCCTCGAGCCTCGAGCCTCCCTGCTGTGAGGAGACGGAGCTAAAGTCCACTGGTGTGAGTATCTCAGGGCGGCACAGAGTAACAACTAAAGAATTAAAAGAATTAAAGTGCTATATGTTGTGGATTTTAAAATAAAGCTGGCATTTTAATGCACGTTTTCAGTTTTTCTGCAAAAAATGTGTTTACATTGCAACGTTCAAGCCTCGATTTACTTTGTGAAAAGTACCAATTGGTTTCTTAACAACAATCAGATATTATGTATTTACATGAAAGTCAAGATGAAATAAAGGAAATTGGCTGAAAGCAGAAATCTGGAGTAAAAAGTCTAAATAGGATAAAAACTACCATATTCATAATTAGCCAATACATTTTGCTTCAGCTATTACTTCAACCAGCATAATCATGTATGCTCCTGTTCTCTACTGCAACCATCTACTCCTAAATCACAAATATATTTTATTCTAATGTTTGTGAGTATTTAAAATAAAGGATTGTTTAACAGTCCCTGACGTATATTCACAAAAACTCAGTCCGTGCATATAAAACACAATCAAACACCTCGACACAGTTCTGATCAGCATTCATACCTTTTATTTATTTTCTTGTCAAAAAAGCACAAACATAAAAAAGGACTATTGTTAATATTATTGAGTAAGGCAGTTTGTACATCGGTGTGTTTTGCCCTCGGCTGGAGGAGCAACTCTGCCTCGAAGAACGTGAAGCAGGAGAAGTTCTGCTTCGTGTTCCCGTGTAAGACGAAACCGTTACTGCATTAGAAAACGTCTCTAACGTCTCGGTGCATCGTCACTGACGACATGACGACTCACGTCTGAATATCCACTGGTGAAAAACACTACAAGGTTTTTGTGTTTATTAAAAAGTAACTCCAAATCCATGATTAACTTTCACGCAGTGTTTGATTGAAAATGAGCAAAACGACACCAACAAAACATGTTTAGCTGAATTATTGTTGTGAGGATTGTCACATAACATCTAATGTTTGAATCGTAACACACTGCTTTTATGTTCATGTGTTCCATATGAACATGGTTCTAACTCGAGCTAAAATACATCATTTGGCAACAGACACAATCCACCTCATAAGGCAGATGACACTTTCCAGTTTTTCCTCATTATATAAAATACATGGGAATTTAAAGTATATATATCGTAACAGTTTGAGTTCTACTGCAAGACAATACTGGGTTTGGAGGATTTGATATTAAAAATCCTACGGCGTGAAATTCAACATTCGATACAAAAATCACAGCAAACGTAGAAAAGACGAGTATGAAATGCTCGAGAAAATACTCAAAAAACGGATCATGCAAACAATTTTAAATCAATTGAAACTCGCGCTCTATTTGAAAAGACACCAACATATGAATATTATTATCTTCATCTCTCCTGGAAAGCAAGCATGCCATTATTTTTAACACTAAACCTGGTATTTAATATCAGTCGAGTGGGGGGGTTATGGCCTCAAGGCAAAATTAAAATACTATAAAACAAAAATGAAAATCTATAATCCTACATGATCCTTTCTGTTGAATATCATAGTAAAAACAGTCCTAGAGAGTTTTCTCAGGGTGATGTCATTTTCCTGGAAGCACAGCGCAGCGGCTCCTGTGAGCAGCAGCAGAGCGTCACGCACCAACAGGATGGAGGGACCGGTAGAGTGGGATTAATAAAGAGTGGTGCTGGAGATGCATCGTGGGTAATAATCCTTAACTAGGGCAGCAGGCGGTGTGAAAGGACGGCCGGGTGGATGGATCACAACGGAGCCCCCCCCTCCCCCCCTCCCCTCCACGGGGGAGAGGGACGACCCCCGTGATGAAAATCCACCGCCCTCCATCTTTGATTGTGCTTTTCAGGAGTACCCCCCCGCCGCTGAAGTGTAACAGTGAGACGCAGCGAGAGGATTTACCGACTGAGAACATTTTCTTTTTTTCTTATTATTCCATCAGGAAGGAAGGTTTTCCTGAGTGAGACGAAGCAGAAGCTGACTTCCACCGGAACACACAGAAGGTGTGTTCGGGTGGAAGTCAGCGGGGAGGAGATCCCGAGGAGTCGTCTCTGTGGTTGTGCTCTCGTGCTGAGTGGAGGTGCTTTTCATAGCAGTGGTTCTCAACCGTTTTGGTTTGTGATCTAAAAACAAAAGGGATGGTGACCTTGTGAACATTTGTCTCCTTGGAACAAAGACAGCAGTGATTCCTTGTTGTATTTGAAGTATTCTAGAGGCCTGAATACAGGAAATGATCCAGTAATTCACAAATCAATTGAGATTAGAACAGATTTTTTAAAAACGTACATGATTTTTGTATATCAGGAGATTTTGTGAGCCCTGAGATGTAGATCACACTCCTCAGGTTGGGAACCACTGGTGTATAAACTGAACCCATATTGTACAGGACTCACCGGACACAGAGTTTAAGAGAAGTTACCTGTAGCACCCTGTGAGGATTTACCCGGCTGTGATCATGCATAGGAAGAAACAAGAAAACCCATTTTTAACACGACGTGACCCAGATTATATGTTTTTCTTTTCAGCCTCGATCACATTGAGTTAAATATCAGTTTTTCCATTTTAGCTCCCTATGCCAGTGTGTTATATTACATGAACAGTACAGTGACATGCTCCCCTTGTATCTATCAGTGGTGTGGAGTGAACCGATCCTCTGTTCCTCTGTTAGACCGTCTTCCTCGCTGTTAGAACCCGCACGATGCTGCCCACTCCCCCGGCTGCCAGAGCCTGGAGACACACGGGAAGATGAGACTTGATCAGGCAGCGTCTGAAGCAGAGTTTCAGTTGATCTGCAGCAGCTCGTCACTTTTCAGAAAGATCATATTTTTGGCAGTAACGTGATTATTATTCTGTGAACAATGCAAAGCTGTCATCACGTTTCTTTGACACGTTACAGTAAAAATGATGGAGTCATCTTCACTTCCTCCCACTATTCAGAAATAAAGCTAAAAGCTCATTCCAAACTCCTCAGTCCCTTCAGATTGTATCGGGCAGCGAAGTGAACGTTTACCTTCTCGTGCCACTGCAGCAGGACGGCGCTGCTGTTCTCCGACGGCCTCTCGAAGCCCTTGTAAATGTACTTCATCAGCAGGTCCACGCCGTTCTTGTCCAGAGACTGCACCCCCTTCTCAATGTCGCTGCTCTTGAAGGCACTGAGCACCTTGAGCACCAGACCCTCAGCACGCTCCTGGAACAGAGAGGGAGGAGGTGAGACCCTGAGCTGCTGCACAACTCAGTTATTATCGATCCTGGTTCCAGAGAACTAGGATGTTTTCCAATCAGGTGCATACGTTCACATCTTAGTCAGATTATCAGTCGACTACCATCATGACTTCACACTAACAAATGTTTAAAATCACCACAGGTCTGCAACTGTAGAAGACCTTCAAACAAAGATCAATATCACGGATGCATGTTTGCAGGAAATCACTTCAGAGTTAGGAAAGCTGAGGAATAAAACCACCCCCACCTTGACGTTCTGGTTCTTGGTGTTGATTGGTGGGTTCTTCAGAACGGCCAGTAAAGCCTCCGTGAGGTTTCCTGTGCAGGGTTGGGTTAAGGATGCACACAGCAGCGGGAACCCACACAATAACCATCATATTGACTACAGGCTCAAGCTCCACCCATAAGTGATGGAGGATCAAAGTTCTTATTCAGGCAAAAATAGAAGCAAGACAGTTCAACAGGAACTAAGATTCAGTAGAATGGACAATTTAGACAGAAATAAAGAGAGCAACTTCCCGTTAGTCGTTTCAGTGACAGTGTTTCTCCCCTGACTTGCAGACGTGGGTCAGTAGAACATAAAAGTACATTCGTACTAAAAGCACAAACTTTGAAAGATTTCTCAAACCTGTGTCCTGCTGAAGCTCTAAAGTAGTTTCGACACAACTTTAAAATGCTTCTTTTTTTTTTTACAAAGAACAAGGCCTGTTCGATTAGAGAAGAATGGTTTTCTTTAAATGTTCATGTTCTGAGTTTTGCATTTGTCAATTCATGACTTGAATTCAAAAAGGTGTCTGTCCTGAAATCCTCCTGCACCAAGGTGGGAGGTAACTGTCTGATTCAATGAGGAAGTGAACACTTCCCTACCTTATAAGGCCTGTAAGTCTGAAACCATCGTCTCAGCAGCTCAACGTACACGTCTCTGTAGATACTTACAAAATATCTGTGAAGACATCTGTGAGAATACTAATATTAACTTTCACTGCATGGTTTGGCCCCGCTTGGCGAAGTGTCCCACCGGCCTGCAGCCGCCGAACCTCTGATGAGGCCGCGTTCAAGAATGAAGGCCGGGGGGGGGCATGACCTTTGCCATCAGGCCCCCAACCCTCTGGGATAGTGAACCAAACGTCACTGCCTGTTTTGTATTATAAGATTTGTTGAGACACAGCTCTTACACATTAGTCAGGTGTTTCCTTCAGTCCCATTGACATTGGTTGGACTTGGGTCCTTAGTTCCAGTGAAGGGAAATCGGAACGCTCCAGTTTTCCGCTCTACATTTTGGACGATTTAGGATAAAAATTGGCGTAAATGACCTCATTTCAAGTCAGATTTGAATGTCGCGGCTTACAGACACTTGGATGACACCACACGAGCAGAACGGAGCCATTTTCTGTTTCTTTTTCGGTTGTTTTATTACGTTTGATGAAATGGTCGCCAGTTACTTCAATTGTATTGGATTTGGCTGCCACGCTGTTTACACCCCTAAAACTCCAGAAGTGTTTTATGGACTCAAACACTTCCCCACCACCTCCATCTGCACAGTGGGGAGTGGATAATGAGTACATTTTCATTTGTGTGTGAACTATCCCTTCAATGCCTATGGATTTAGAATGGGATGTCGTACAAGCTCCTGTGGGTGTAATGTGTAGGTGTCCCACTACCTTTGTCCATTTTGAAGTTATGTGGTATTTCGCTTGTCGCCTTTGATACTTTCTATAGTTGTTGTTATACAAATAAAAAAATCCTTATACGAGATGATGAGTACACACAGTACACACTGTACTTCCCTTTCTGAGGATAAGAAGTGAAACATCTTCAGGAAACACAAGCGAGTCCAGTGGTCTGTGGAAACACTGTACAACCAGATTCACAGTATTCTACTACTACTTTTTAAATCAGGGTATTGTTACACAGACCGTGTACTTAAACACACATACTGTACACACACATACTGCACACACACACATACACACACACACACACTGCACACACAGTGGAGGGTGGGGGGGGAGCAGAATCCCTGGAATGTGACTGTCAGGCAGGTCCGGACAGTGACCGGCCTGCAGCAGCCTGACGCCCCTTCATACAGACTGACACGAACCTGCAGGATCAACCCGAGCCCCGGACCCCAGTGTGTTACCACTGTGTGTCTCTGTGTGTGTGTGTGTGTGTGTGTGTGTGTGTGTGTGTGTCTGTGTGTGTCTGTGTGTGTGTGTGTGTGTGACGGGCACCGTGTGAAGGATATTGTCTGATGAGGGAGTCCACCTCCGCCTCGTCCGGACCCAGCTGGTTGTCTCCTCCGTCCTCCTCGTCCACGAACTTGTTCTCGTCGTACTCGTCCACGTCCACTCGCCGGAAGCCTTTCGCCGACATGTCGCGTCTGAGGGTTTTTAGTTTTTTATTCCCAAACCGAAATGTCTCAAATTAAAAATGAAGAAACGAGTCAGAGCTTCTGCTTCACGCGTCTGTCACTCACAGCGCCCCGCTCTTCTCTTCTCCTCCTCTCCTCCGCGACGTCTAGGTGAGGGGCTGTGCGCGTGCTGTGGCCATCCAGTGGGGAAGGTCCGGAACTGCAGGTCACCGCCTGCGTCTACTCGTGTCCGCCACCAGAGGGCGATCAGACCTCATGAATAATTACACGGTGACTGAAGATAGTGAGAGAGAGAGGAGAGGAAGAGGGAGAGAGAGAGAGAGAGAGAGGAGAGAGAGGGAGAGGAAGAGGAGAGAGAGAGAGAGAGAGAGAGAGAGAGAGAGAGAGAGAGAGAGGAGGGAGAGATAGAGAGATAGTGAGATAGTGAGATAGTGAGAGAGAGATTGATAGATAAATAGTCAGACAGACAGACAATGGATAGATAGAAAGATTAACAGTCTAATGCATTCATTGATATTTAATACAAAAACAATTTTGTGCATCTGACAGATTTGTATTTTATGGCTAATATTATGTAATTGCTGGAACACAGAATAATAAATATAAGTACTCAAATCCTTGGGCCATTAGTCTTGGAAAATATTTAAAACAATTTACACTAAGAACAAAAAAGCCCCAAAACATATGTTCTTTTATGTTCATAATTCAATCATTTTATTTATTATTTGTCTCCATGTGTGTTTCCTTTAAAGAACCACCCATCGTGTTTCTGGTAACATGCTACTGACCCATACTCTAATGTATTCATACATGATCCATAAAACAAAACAATATAAGAATACATTTAAAATAAAATTCTAACAACATTATTGCTATAGTATTCAAATATGAATCTGAATAATCAAATTTTCACTTGCACACAATGAAACATGTCATTCCAACATAGTGAAAACCATTTTAAAAACACAGAACATTATTCTAAGGCGCAGGATCATTAGAAAAAGGATTAAGATTATTCTCTTCACCTAAAGAATATTAAAAACTATGGTCATAAAACATTATAATAATAATTACAATCCAGGTATTATTATTTACTTTCAAGCTTCAAAGCCATTTTCACATATTAATTTACAAAATATCCACATTTTGGAAAAACGCTACATCCAGACACTATAACTGTATTTTGTACAGAGAACCTTAACTGTTTAGATATTTTATTCAAACACACTGTCACGTTGAGTTTAACATATATTTTTTAACATTTAAAACACACAGTTCACGTACAATAGACAAATGAGTTTCCCGTGTGGCATTCAGAAAACTTGAGTCTCTACATGACCGGGCCTAATGCCACATCTGAGGAGATGCAAGGTTTTCCCTTTCAGACTAAACACTCACACACACTCACATGCACACACATAAACACACGTAAACACACATAAACACACATGCACACACGGGGTCCAGTTGTATGATAAATCTGCATATTTTCCTCCCTGACGTGTGCACGGTCATTTAGTCTGACGATAAGACACAGACACAACTGCCCTGGTGATGAAATCTGGATTTTATTGGATCCACACACAAGCAGGAGCTACCAGTGTGTGTGTGTGTGTGTGTGTGTGTGTGTGTGTGTGTGTGTGTGTGTGTGTGTGTGTGTGCTGAGTCACTCTCTCTGCGGCCCAGTTCACTGCTGTGGTGGAAGTATTTATTTAACTGGGCCAATGGTCTGCGGTGGTCAGCACGCGGGCTCTGTGATGTCAGGGTTTCCCTGCGTCACGCGACGCTACATTCTTCTCCTCTTTGCAGGAAACTAAAAACACTTTCCACACACTCATCTTTGTTTGAATCAGGCAGACGGTTTTGGAATAAACACAAAAAGTCACATTTCCCTGCAAAACAAATCTTTTTATCCCCAAAACTAACATGAGGTCATTCCGAACTCCGGCTCCTGTGAGGTTGCCGTGGGTAACGGACCCACAATTCTTTGGCTCACACAGAGCACATGTTGCTTGACTTTGTAAAAAGTGGGATTTTGGATTTCCCTTATCTCTGTGACCTGCTGACCCTTCATCTGGAGGAGAGACGATGACACTGGCTCATGTTTTTCCCAGTGAAGGCCTCACTCACACACACACACACACACACACACACCACACACACACACACACACACACACACACACACACACACACACACACACACACACCATATGAGATCCAGGAAGGATGGTTACATTATGAGGAATTGTTGCTCACTACACTGGACATGTTTGCGTAGGGCACAAGAATAGTAAGATTATGGTTGTGAAACTGTGGAATGTTATCCAACTTTCCCACACACACACACAAACACACACACACACACACACACACACATACACACACACACACACACACACTCACACACACTCACTGCTCAAAATCTCTCCTGCCCCCCTTCAGACACTTTCTCTTCCTTGTCTGTCTCTTTCTTCCTTCCACCCCCATACACACACACACACACACACACACACACAACACACACACACACACTCACTGCTCAAAATTTCTCCTGCCCCCCTTCAGACACTTTCTCTTCCTTGTCTGTCTCTTTCTTCCTTCCACTCCCCCCCCCCCCTCCCCCCACACACACACATAGACACAAGAGCATTGCGTGCATTGGTCATGAGTGTCCTTGTTTGTGGGCTTTGCCGAGTGCCCCAACCCGACTGTGCTATGTGAATGACTCAACATATCAGGGCTCAGGATGCAGGCGCATACATGACCCTCACGTGAGTATGCAAATTAACAACAAGCCCTGGAAAGTTTCAATATGGAGACCGTTTGGCCCTTTCGCCTGCTGTACAGTGCACACACACACACACACACACACACACACACACACACACACACACACACACACAGACACACTATGCAGAGGAGATGAGACTCCGAACATCTTAATAAAAACTGTCGACGTGTCTCTGTGCATTTAATGTCAGAGCAAATCTGCAGGGCACCGGGCCAGGTGCTTCCGTGCCAGAGGAGAGGACGAACATCAGAGCTAAGTATCCTGAGCACATAATTAGTACTCTCACAGGAGAGGAATATTGCTCTTGGATGATGGTTTAATTGGGGAATGTAATGATTTAGCGGGTGCTGCGTTGGAGCAGGTCTTCGGGCCGGGAGAGACTGTGGGTGGCTTCTTCCTCTGGGGGGGGTGTGAAAGTGGTTCTGGAGTTTCGTTTCGTAGCATCACACTCACTTCTTCAGAGCCTGTTGGGATTACTGGTGATGTGGTTCTGAGGCTGAATGAAGGTGTGAGTCACCATTAGACTCTTGACTGAATATGATGCAAGTTCGATAAAACGCACATTGAAAAATATATCTTCCAGTGAATAAAACATCACATTACAGGTGGAGTGCAGATATTTTTTGGGTTTTATCTGCATTGTTTTTGAGGTATCTGATTTTAAGTTGTTCTTTCCTGTTGTGTACGTGCAAAAAATTATTCTTCGTGTCACAGAAAACCCCAGAATGAATCACACATTCACAGGGTGAGTGGGACCAATTCATTTCGTTTGCCAGGTGGTAAGATACGGTGAGATTTCTGCCTCCCCCCCAAATACTGTGGCGGTAAATGGAACTGCTCAGGATACGCTTGAATGGTCTCTCGGAGATTTGCATGGCTACAGATGACATCTGAGTAACCTATAATTAATGGTGGTTTTGTAATTTGCTGAACTAATCCTTTAAACTGACTAATAAGTGCACTGTTAGTGTAGCGTAGTATAACTTACATGGTACATCGTTTTTCATATGAATGTGTTTGGGCTAATGACACACAAATCTATTAACCAGTTAAATCAAAGCCTGCAGACATTCAAAGTTGTTTGGATGTTTAGCAACTTTCTCCAGCTTTTTTATTATTTATTCATTCATTCATTCTTTCATTTGACGGGTAAAATGGACGATAGTAGAGGGCTGATTGGCCGGAAATAACATAATTAAAACGGATTTTCTCACTTGACTGTGATATCCAGACCTAAACACATTCGAGGTGCATAACATTTTTTTCTGTGTTGCTCACAGGTTTGAACAGTTTATTCAAAACTAAACAGGAACTGATTTTCTTGCCAGAATCAATATCTTCACAAGACGATCTTCAGAACAGGGAAGTTGTAAACACTCAAGGAAGCGCTCCAGACGAAAACTGGTGATAGCAAATGTATTGTCACAGGAAAACACCCAGAGAAACCAAATCCTGGCAGACAGGGATCTGGGTGGGCTGAGCTCGGGGCATCGCTGCAGGTGGAGACAGTGACTGTTGCAGAAGTGCTGACAGCTTGTTTTAATGCTAAGTTACTGAATACAGGCTGTGTGGGTTTCTCCATGTGTCATCAGCACTTAAATACCTTTAATTCGAGTGACGGTGTTACAAAGTGTAACTGTTACAGAGTGCAACTGTCTTTCTTTATTTTTATTTTGGTTTAAGTGAACCAACACCTAATTAAAAGCGTTTTGAACCTATTGATTTGCAGCTGTTATGTGATAACACCACTGACGGAAATAAATCCAGTCAGAGTTGACATTTTGCCAAAGGGACAAAACAAAGAAACATTTCACATCTGTGATAGATGAGGCCTTCAGTCACTTGACAGGGTTCATAGGACGATTGGAAAATCTACGTTTCAAACATGCTGACGCTGCAACCTGCTCCTTCTCCTCAGCTGCTGTTACTTCAGGAAGGGTCTCGTAGATAAAGGTGAGGGGGGGGGGGGGGGGTGTCAAACATTTCAACAAAAAATCATTTGACCGTTGTAAAGTCTCTTTATTATTTGATTCTTTTTAAATCACATAAACATTGTGAATGTCATGCTTGGCCAGTTATAATACGAACAGTTCAAGATCTCGCTGGTATTTTCTATACATGACTTTCTAGAGATGACTAGCATTTTATACATCTGTAAACAACGTGAAAAATCATAAAAATGTAATATGACAAAGACCGTACAGGATAAAACAGCGTCAGTTCACGTTCGCTTACGTAAACGTACGTACAATAGTTTAAATGATCATTGCTTATTTCGCTGCACAGATTTGAGTATGTTCTCGGTCGTAAAGAAATGTTTCAACATTTAGAGATTTTTATTTTGTGTGAATTTACCAAGTAGCTGCTTAGCGTAGCTTAGCATAGAGACTGAAAACAAAGGGAAACAGCTAGCCTGGGTCTGCCCGAAGCTATAGCCACCTACCAGCACCTCTCAGTTTTGAATGCTATGATCACAGACTGTACAGACAATATGACAGCTCCGATAAAGTGAAGCAAAATCACCTTGATCGCCCCCTAGTGGCTACCTGCAATATAGGCTATAAATCCTGCCTCCTCCATGTTAGTGGTTGGGACATAGGCCAAACTAAAAAGTCAAAAAAACATCAAACATGCTTTAAGTTGTTCTTATTCAAAAAATGTTTTGTTTTAATTACACATATAAAAACAGAGCAAAACGTCATGATTGACAGCGGAGACTGACTCGTGATTGGTCGACAGCACAGCCCCATCTCCGCAAAATGTCAGTGTTCATATCCAAGACATTTAGACCTCATTTCTGGACAGTGGGAGGAAGTGGACACGTTCATCTATATATTCAGTGAATAGTTTGGACAGATCCAGGTGAGTCAATGAGTGAGTCACAACTGGGAAAGGCTTTTAAAGCTGCTTATTACAATGAACTACATCTAATAGCTAACTGGAGACTCTAGAAATCACAATGAACGGAAGAGGGATTGAGTAACAGAGGCTTGTGGAACAGCGGAGCCAGACATGATGTCATGACTTTGGCTTCCACTGACACATGACACTGGTATCAAATAAACGAAAGCGGATAAGGAACAAAGCATATTCTCAAATAACTAATAAAAAAAACAAAAATCATTAAGAATTGCTGGTGATTACAGAAAACATTAAAAAAACTGAAACACAATACAAACCAGTTGCTAAAAAAAATGGTTTGTTGGTCATAACTCCTGCAAAAAACGCTTTTATTCTCAAATTCTTGCAAACCAGTGGGGCTGGAACGGGAGTATAAAGGGGTCGGAAGCACTACAGTGTAAAATTCCACTGTTCTGTGTGCAGCCTTCGGGCCCCTGCAGGTATAGGTGTAGTGTGTCAGATTCCAGGTCTCCACTGCTGCAGGTGTAGGTGTAGTGTGCAAAATTCCACTGAGTGCAGCAAAGAACCACCATTTTCAGCCCGAGCCGCCCGTCATCCCACCGGGGGGGGGGGGGGGGGGTGGCGTCGGAGGAGTCCCGCAGCGAGCCGGTTGCGTTGGAAGAAATGACCCGGGAGCATTTAACTACGTCTAAGAGTCAGCCTGAAACAACACGGTCAGGAAAATAAACACAACCTCATCCTACTGGCGAGATACAGGGAGCGAGATACGGGGAGCGAGAAGCAGCAGTAAAGAAGTGGATCCGTTTCTATGGTGTCAAGTTTTGTTTTCCCAAAATGGTGGCTTTAATGTGAGACACTCCCTGCGGGGGAGCAGGGAGTGCTCCTTCCCGGTAGGTGGGTAAACAACATCACTCGGATGTTTGAGGTATCCAGAGGGGGTGCACTTGGCGCGTGTGTTTAGGAGTTGCCATAAAACAAAACCATGGTTACAAGCTCCTCTTCCATGTTTTCAAACAGGATTACATGTTTAGACGAGCCGTCAAGGTTTAAAAACAGATACAGAGAGAACAAAGAATTTGCATAGTCTAGTCGCACGATCAATACACGAGAGTTCAGCTCCGGTGCAGGTGAGGCTTTCTGCGGAGCGTTCACGCAGCTCAAACAGCGCGGCGGCTTCAAAACTCATCGGGAAGATGCAAATGCTGCTGCGCTCGAGGCAGCGTGAACCGAAGCCAAGAGCCACATAAATTAGGAATGTTTTAGCAGACGTGGAAATTTCACACGATTCACCAAAGTGAGGTGGACGAGCAGACTTTATTATTATATATATATATATATATATATAGAACTGATCGAAACTCAGTAAATATTAAAAAAATGAAAGACAGATTTCACAGTCTTGTGTAGTTTGTGATGGAGCCAGATGTGACCTGTAACAACCCACTCAACATCCAGTCTTTCCCCAGAGGCCCACAGGCACAACACCCAATCAGCTGCGTGTGGTCAGTAAACACCAACAGCAGCCACCGTCACATCGGTGCAAATAAAACCGATGAAAAATTCTAACTGTGTTGTACATGAACGCAGCCATGAGGAGTTTTAACAGTAAACATTAAGGTTCTTTAGCGACACAAATCCGAGTTGGACAAATCCTCCTGGTTAGAAAAGCGCACAGAGAGGAGATCGACATGATGGCACTTTCCAAAAAGAAAATGGTAGAATCTACACAGAAAAAATCCCTAAAGTCCACTGATCCACAGTCTCCAACTTTACGGCCAATCAAGCGAACAAGGCTACTGTTTCTCATTTCCCAAGTGTTGCCAAGGCTTCGGGTGGGGATCTCTTCTGAGGAACTTCTTCTTCGGGGTCTCGCTGAGGGAGAAGGAGCGGGCGGGGTTGGAGGGGTTCTCCTTACGGGAGACGATGCACTCCTTGATGGCGTCTTTGATCACCTGCGAGAGACAAACACAAGGGGGGGGGGGGGGGGGGACACAAACTGTCAGGTATCGTCAATGAGGACAAATCCATCCAATCCATCAAGCTTCATTTCAAAAACGCTCAAAATATGATAAGAAGTACAGCATTAGCATTACAGCATTAAATATCAATTAAACCTAAACTTTGTTTAACATGTACTCTTTAGTTTTGGTCCATGTCCCATCCACTAACATGGAGGGGGCAGGATTTAGGGCCTATGCTGCAGCCAGACACCGGCGGGGATGGTTTGGCTTGAGCCGACCTTCCGGTGAAATTAAATATTCTCGGCATCTGAGCCGCTGCTCTGTGAGGAAGTGACTCATGTCGACTGTGAAAGTCAGTATGACCCGCACAGCGACACACCTACGGCAGACGCGCCGGGACGTGTACCAACCCGTTAGAGACGGGGATTTGCACGTTTTCATGTTGCACAATGAATTCATATTTGTGGAGGGACAACATAGAAATGCAAAACTTCTGCAATGACAGGACTGAATGAAGGAGTGAATGACTGTGTGCAGGTAAGGCCATTAATCATCAGCCCACTTAGCGACCTTGAAAAACGATATACTTATATAAATCGTAGACATCACTACTGGGCCAGAAATATTATCTACAGTGTTTTTTTCATTCCTCCAGGTAAACATCCTCCAGAGCGAACTGACCTCCAGGTTGTTCAGAGTGTTGAACTCCATCAGGTCATGCAGTCGGGTGAAGGCCTCGTTGGAGTACTGGAAGTTGAAGGTGGAGAAAGGCGATTCCGGGTCGTCGAAGATGTCGAAGTCTGCAAAGTCCTTCTCCTTCTCAGTCTCTCTGGGGACACCTGTAAGTACATTTAGAATTATGAATGAGTCAGTGAGAAAAAAAAATTATTCAAAGATTTGGTGTGAAAACTGGGACAAATTACATAGATAAATATTGTATGTTTAGTTTAAAAGTTCAATATTGAAGCAAGGGTTGACAAAACAGCCTTTCTCCAAGGTCACTTTATCTACTTTTCCCATTTGTCACGGAATTGTACACAAATTACCTTTGATTGGACTGATATTGTTTTATCAAGAGTTTCGACAATGTAGAGACTCTAAAATTCAATAACTCTATATTTCTACAGTTTCATGATATGTGTGAACTCCTGTTCCTGATGAAAACCATGTGGTGTCGTCAAAAGCTTCACAAAGGCCAGAACCAGAAGTTGAGGTGAGCCGGTTTCGTCAACTAAATAATAAAGTGTATTTATTATTAAAACTTAAAGCCACTTAAATTTTCCAAGTGCAGCACTGTGGGCCACAAATTTGACTTTACACAACCATGAAGCTTGTCTCTGTAGACAATTGCTATGAAAAACTTCATACTAATCTTGAATTTATTAAACTGAAGGCTCTTCCTTATCCCAGCCTAATATTAATCCAGGCTTGGGTCAAGCATTCAGGAAAGCACTGGCTGGAGCTTCCACAGAGGTTCGGGTTCAAGGAGCTGAGGCCACAGCTCCTCAACCATGCACAACTAAACATGCATTTACGATTGTAGATCTTTGTGGATCTTTTTAAATGTGGATGCTCACTATTCTCAAAAAGTTGTATCTATTTACACGTCGTTTATCATCTGCCTTTTGGGGAAAACTCAAGTTATTATTGTTTTATTACTGGTGTAAAGATGTACGGCTGCAGGCAGGAAGACGTTATCGCTTTGAAATGCAGACATCGAGTTGTGAGCCCATTCCATAATGACCAACTTCCTTTTTTCACTAATAGGAAGTCCATTTACGGTATTATACATTCCTATGTCTTTTGGATTTGACTGCAAAAAGCTGATGTAACGTCCATAAACACACTGCGGATGTGTGTGGGCTGACGGCCGGCTAAATGTAAAGTCGGTTTGTCTTTGTGTGTCTCATGATGTATGGCATGTTTACACACAGAGCTCTCTCACTGCAGCGAGAGATTCCCTACTGGCACCTGGCTCCATGGGGAACCATAATTCACCGGGGCGGCTCATAAAACACAGAGGCTCACATCTTAGGTGTACTGAGGGAGGGAAGCCTATCTCGACACACACACACACACACACACACACACACACACACACACACACACACACACACACACACACACACACACACACACACACACACACACACACACACACACACACACACACACACACACACACACACACACACACACACACACACACACACACACACACACACACACACTGAGCAGCTTTACCAGGGTCACTCAGATGTGGGGCCCGACTTTTAGCAAAACATGAAACAATTCGCTGCTGTCAACTGATTCCACAGAGCAACTTCGAGGAAGAGGATGCCTCATGTGTCATGACGGTAAACCAGCATTATTATAATAATAATCTTGGCGTAACACCCCCCCCCCCCCCCCCCCCCCACACATGCTGTGGAAAACTCCACGAAGGCACACACACTCACCAGGCGCTTTGAATGTCCTGAAGTTGATGTTGACCAGGACAAAGTGGATGATAGTCGGGCAGTTCTTCTCTCCTTTCTTTGGTTTGAAAACGTAGCATTCCTTCAGGCCCTCGCGGTCAAAGACTTTGGGGTCGATCTTGGGGAACTGGAGCTTGTTCATTCGAGCCCACTTTTCTGCAAGCAGCAGCTCCTGTGGGAAACATTTACAAATCAGAAAACTCTGGTCTCCACCTCTCGTTTGCACGGATCCCTTTTAACAACGTGTGACGGCAAAACAAAGACAAGTTCAAACCTTGAACGGGGGGCTGGAGTCACTCGGCCGCGCAGAGAAGTCGAAGGAGATGATGAGGTCGACGCCACGCTGCGGCCGCAGGATGAGAGGGTAGGGCAGGTTGTAGGTCAGACCACTGTCCACCACATGGATCTTCTTACTCTTCACATCCAGGGGCTCGTAGATACGATCAAACTCATCCGGGTCTGAGGAAAATCAATCGGATGAATGGAAACGTGAATGGAAAGATGTTGTCTGCAACCAAATTTATTTATTCCACGCGACTGACTGGAATAATTTACCTGCGTAACACCTCACCCACGCAAGTATGGGTTGGTAATA
The DNA here is from genome assembly GCA_006182925.3 of Reinhardtius hippoglossoides. Lineage (NCBI taxonomy): Eukaryota > Metazoa > Chordata > Actinopteri > Pleuronectiformes > Pleuronectidae > Reinhardtius > Reinhardtius hippoglossoides. The sequence goes on along the minus strand of CM031683.1, from coordinate 21,090,388 downwards.
TTTGAAATGTTTTCACAGTGATGCCACACACCACCTGCGTTTCAGTGCCAGCAAATAACAGGTGTTTCAAATGACAACATGCAATGTGAAAGAAGTCGCTGACGCATTTAGTGAAAAGATTTGCACTTCGGGGTAATGTTTGGTTCATTCTGACTTCCTAATTCCTTCCTCTCAGCTTCAGGAAATACAGGAAGTAGAGAGGTATTTTCAACAACAAAAAAACAGGTACACTAACACAGATAGCACAGACACAGTTAGAGACTAGCGATTGAGCAAAGTGGAGCATTTAGCAGCTCAAGTGCCGGATAAGTCCCTCCGACGTTGGCGGACACCGAAAACCGAGCTGAAAGGACAGCATTCACAATGTAACTAGCATGTTCACCACAACTTTATCAGGTGACAATATCTAAGTGTTGTGTTTACAGTTTGTTTCAACGGCAGCCAACTGTGCAAAAAGATCAATTAATGCTGTTTTAACCAAAACACTAAGAGCATTTTCACCGGTTCGTAAAAAGGGCGCGTGTCCACTGTCAGTCAGTCAATTCGGCTACTGTAAAAAATATAGTGCAGAGTAAAAAAAGTAGTTTAAACTAAACAACGTTTTTTTGTCAGACAAATTATTTGGTGCATTGGCCTGAGGCGGTGTAAAAGCGTCCAAAAAAATGGTGTGTCTGAACATAGAGAGCCATATGACGTTCAGAGTATGAATCAAGAAAGTAATGATTGACAGTTGGTAAATTTGGAGCAGCTGGTTTAGTACAGAACATACATTGAGGCTATATTTGATAGCAGGCTTTAACTATACTTACATGCCCATGCATTTCCAAGCAAATTAATGCACAGAGTTCTACACAGTTACTCTTATCTGTCTCCAAAAATGTCAGCATCACTTCTGATGTGTATGACATAATTGTGACGAAAATGTGGAGTCAAAACCTCAAGATTATTATGTCCTGTCTTGTTTTTGACGGCAAAAGAAACGTGCCAGCCAAAACTCTCGCTTTTTTCTGTACCCCAGGCCGTGTCTCTGTGGGAACATGTAAAGCTGCGAAGCTATCCTTTAGGTCTGGAAGCGGCGAAATGTGACGATATGTCAGCATTCTTACCTGTGACCGCGTCAACCTCCTCCTCGGGTGGAGGAGTGTGACACGTGACCTCGTTGGCCGGAGAGAAAGGGATGCTGGTGTTCAGGTTCAAGCCCAGCATGAAGTTATGCACCTGGTAACACAGGGAGATCGTATCACGGACAGAGACAGAGGCAGGTTGGTGTGAATTTGACTACAGGAAGTTTTTTAAAACAAGAATGCAGCCGAGGGACAAGGCAGCGTTTCTCGGGACTCGTCCATCATTGTCATGCTTTGCGGGGCGTGAACACACTCAGGTACCTTCCCGGCTCGGCCTTCTCTTGTGTTGAACAACGAAGAGTCGCTGAAGAGCGATGTGATCATTCGCTGGACCCAGCTGGCCTGAGCGGTGCGGTTGAAATCGTCCTCCGCCTCCTGGTTCTCTCTCCCACCTGAGGGCCAATGGCAAGTTGTCAAATCACAAGACAGATAATTGAACTGTGAATCAGGATCCGTTTCTTTTTTTTTTTGCAATAAAACAAGAACTTTCCACTTCACCGCAACTAAATGAAAACATCTCACCTAAACGCCAAAAAACAGTAAATGATAAAAATCTAAATTATAAGATGCACGTAACAAAAAGAGACAAATCGCCAGGTGCACAAGCTTGTCTGTGACTCTGTAATCATGCCTTACTTTTTCCGATCACTTTTTTTTTTTGGCCAGTGCTGTAATGTAAAATCAGAAGATGTCTCGCTTTTTTTTTTTCCAACATGTATTTGGCCTTTTTCCCATTTCTGGCTTCCATAGTTTATACAAAAACAAGTTATTTCTAACCTGGAGCCTTTCTACTTTGAGCTCTCTACGTCATCTTTGATGCCTCGGAGCGATACACATAGTTGAGACATTTTTTCATTCAAATAACAACACAAGTGCTCAAAGCCTACTTTATTAATAAGTATTTCAGTACAGCTGAACACTGAGTACGTAAGCACTGTATTTTCTGCTGAAAACCTGCTGAAAATGTTTCTGCAAAACTTTAACTTAAACAAATGCATGTTAGGAAACACTGCTTAATCTCCTTTCTCCTCCTGTGTTTCCTCCTAATCTCTATGAACCGATTCTGCATGTGAATATGTAGAATCTGAAGTGGAGGGACAAGATTTGGAGTCCAGTAGCCCTCTGGTTTCAGATTCACCAATCACCAATCCTCCAACCAGAAGGTCAGCAGTTCGATCCCAGTCTTCCCCATCTGCATGCCGTAGTGACCCTTGGGCAAGATGCTGAACCCCGAATCCCCATGCACTGTCTGAATGTGTGTGTGTGAATGGGTGAACAGCACACTGTACTGTAAAGCACTTTGAGTGGTCAAGACTAGAAAAGTGCTATATAAATACAAACCATTTAGCATTTACCATATGCAGATGGTTGTTAGAGATTAGCCAAAATGTCATCTGGACCTAAAACACCTACAAAAAGCATCACTGTTTGTGTTTAGTGTGGAAAACCTGTAACTCGTGTGATGAAAGAAACTAGTCAGGCTGTAAACGGTGAACAGAACTAAAGTCTTGGCCCAGACGTCCACTCTCGACCCCTGAAGCTCTAATATATTATTTCTGTCAAACGACAGCCGATGGGTTCCTTGATTCCCAGAACCTTCATGTCCCTGTGCTCCCGGCCCAGTTTTCAAAACCCACCACTGACCCACTCTCCATTGAGAACCCTACACACCCAACCTGTCCTGTGCAGAACCCAGCTCTGCCCTCCTGGAGAAGCAGTTTGAGATTCCTTACAATAAACTCTTTAAAGCTTTTGAACTTGTTTTTCTGCAGTTTGATTCCAGTCAATTCAAAACATTAACAAACCTATCGACGCTGATTTCAGTTCTGTCGCGTGCAACCACATTTATTCCGTGACATTTGTACAAAGAAAGATATTGTTCTATCTCCAAGGCCATTGTTTCCTGTCTTACTATTTTTATCTTAGTTCTACGATTTCACTCACAGCTCAACTCAGAAAAATTATTTTAGTCCCTCAAAGCGTCTCCACTGTTTTATCAATGAGATCATTTAAGAATCAACTTTCACTCAGACGTCAGAATGAGCCAAACGGTTTTCCGACACCACTCGCAGTCACGCATAGAGCTAAATTTAATATAGTGCACAAAGAGGTGTCTGGTGTCTGAGCTGCTCGTATAACTGCATAATACATATTTGACTGTGGCTCACCTTTGCGCGGCTCGTCCTCATTGTCCATGCTGTCCTCTCCGACAATGTGCTGGGGCTTGATCTGCTCTGTAAGGCACGAAGCAACAAGGTCAAACCAGGCTCATGGGCCCCGCACGTCAGCGTGTTTGCTTCAGCTATGTGACATTATCAAATTCACGGCTTATTGTTTGTCTCTATCAAAATATAACTCCTGAGAGAAATACTATACACCCAGTAAAGCAAAGTGTTCTTACGGTGGGACAAATTGTTTAAAGGTCACCGCACACGGATGCGTTCAAAGCGTGACAAACTTCCGAGTAAGCACGGGAAGCTAACACCTCACCCAAACACAAACAAACACACACTTCTGTGGGATGGTTTCCACGCGGCAATTTTTACTTACTGGTGTCGTTGTGTGTGTGAAAATAGAGCGTAAGAAAAAACAAATAATAAAAAAAGAATCGCAGAGAAGTCGGAATGTCAGTTTCAGGAGGACAGGTGTAATGTCGCCTGTACTAAAGGGTTAACATCCATTTCAAGTAGCCTACATTCTGTACTTTGTATTTATGTAATGATTATTTACAGTACATTAAAGTGTATAGAATATGTAAGTTTGGATTTACATAAATATAGATTCGTTTATAAGCCTGTTTTTATTCTTACAATTTCCATGCTCCAACAAAAATCACTTCATAGAGCAAAGGTTTTTATTTTACTCTTTTTTTTTTCTCAGGAGTCCCCGATCACGAATCAAATCTTGTATAAGACGTCAGAGCGTAAACACGGAGCCACGTGGAGCGTTGTTTTCAACTGCACTCAAAGTGGTGACTAGAAAACTGTAACTAGTCTTTGATCGGTGTTGACAGGTCAAGTAAAACATTGAACAATTTGCTGTTCAAATCCCGGGGGCGGCAGCTTGCAGCGCTCTCTCTTCAGCATATTTTATCAAGTGGCAACACTACACTATCAAAATATTATTATAATCAGTCCCTTTAGAGGCTGTTGCAGATATTTCAGTCGGATCATGTGATCTGTCTCAGCAGGTCCGGAATGAACTATTTCCAATGTGAAGCCAATGTGGATGAAAAGTCAATAAAAACCCTCAGAGAAAAGGAACATCTGAGCGATTACCTAACTCCTCCTCCATGGTGCTGCCACCGACTGTGTCCTTGACTCCCAGCACTCTGTTAAACAGAATGGAGAAGGCACTTCCCCACACACCTGAAAACACACACACACACACACACACACACACACACACACACACACACACACACACACACACACACACACACACACACACAGAGAGAGAGAACACACCGTCAGTGTCACGAAGGAGGTTTGGAAAACGTTTGGTTTAGTGCCGCGGGGGGAAAGCGTCTCTCGGTCTCACCCATCAGAAAATGGAGAGGGTTCTCCTCGTATCTCCTCACAGCGGTTCCCATGAAGAACTTACTCCCGAACAGGTCTGGGGTCATGAAGGTGCCGTACTTTGCCATTCCAATTTCATACGGGCTGAACTCCACCCAGTCTACAGGTTGAATGTAAAAAGAAATAAAAAAACAACATAGAATATTCACACATACATAGAAGTCAACAGGTCTGCTCTGAGCAACTGTTGTACTTATTAATAAGTGCATTTATTTAGTTTTTTTTGTGCTTTTATTTGATATATTTTAAATAACCCTGAACCCTGGAGGTAGAAGAAGACAACAACGATTATCATTAGAAGTAGTAGTAGAAGTAGTAATATTCCTAAAAGCCTTCTAGGAGCAAAACAATGTAGGCTCTTCCTCAAGAAAGTTGTAACAGAGGCCAGAATAGACAAATTATTTGGAAAGTCCCAGCTCTGAACTCCAGTTTGAGATTCCTGACAACTCAACACATTGACAAACCTAAAGTAAGACTTTTCAGGAGGAAGAAGAGGCTCCAAAGATTTGTCACTAAAAGTAGTCTAGGCTGATTTCAACAACTTTTTTTTTTAGTTACACTTTCAATGACTGTGTGTGAGTGTAAGTGAGTGTGGGAGTCCGACCTTGATCGCATATCACCGTGACCTTTTTTGTAAGCGACTGAGTGCTGGGGCATTTCTTCAGTATTGGAGTCCAGAGATTAAATCTTTGTGTGGAGTTCCAGGCACAACATCCAATAAATGAGATATCATGGAGCGTGAAACTAAAACATCCTCACAGACTGTCTCCTCTTTATTTTCTACAGAGGAGCTATAGAAAGTGTCTGCAAAGGACATGACTCACTTGAAGACAAACCGTAAGACTGGTTTCTGGATGAGTGGAATTATATTTTAAAAGATCCCCGCAGATTTCATTTCTTTATTTCATTTTCAATATATATATATTGGTTCCGCTGAGGGTATAGGTAGCATACAGTTGCTGTGCAGGCCACATCAACAATGAGGAAGTATTGTACAACATCGGACTAACCCAGAGTCCATCGTGGCCTCAGTTCCTCGAAACAGTTCAGTTACTATCACCACAGAGCTGTCACTCGACGACAGCCCACCACGTAGCACATCCTCTCAGTGTTAGAAGGAAACATGTACCTCTCGTTACTTTGCATGTGGCCAAACCCATCTGATAATCTCTGGTTATTCATTACATATGCAAAACCAATGGTCTGCGAGTGAAATGGGACACATGCAACATAAAATTGCAACATAAAAGCACGTCCAGATACGAAAAAACGATAGATATTTACCTGCAAACATGAGCTCAGAGACATCTGGCTTGACGTGCAGACACGTGAAGAGAGGGAGCGGACACTGGGCCTGGTTTATTTTCCCCTGGATGTCACTTAGCTTGATGTCCATCCTCTGGTGGTGGAGAGAACAGTCTTTAAAATCGTTTGCACACTTTTGTTTTTTACGCACAAAAATGTTAATGTTGTGGGGAGAAGAGACGAAAAAAGAAAAGAGATATGATGAAAAGATATGAAAGAGGAACTGGGGGGAAGACGAGTGTTGCTGTAGCGGTGAGCAATAAGAAGATGGACAAATAAGGAAATCCTTTCAAATTAAACAAACAACAGCTGTCTGGCGACTCACCGCAGGTACAAGCGTCTCTCCTATGAGCATACCGAAGATATCAGTGAAGGTAACAGGCTGCCCTAGGGCCTTTTTGCTCCACAGGGCCTGGATGTAGTTGGTGATGTGTTGGGGCATCAGCAGCCTCAGGGGGTTACCGCTAACTCTATTCATCAGCTCCTTGTTGATGTCCATTGGGCCCTTTTCTGGAAAGTCGGGGTGGGAATAGAGAGCGGACATGTACCTACAGGGATAAAGAGGGAGGGAGAAAGTTACACATTGCACAAATCCAAATGCAAGGTTGTTAAATCAGTTAAAACATGCTTAAAACTCAGGTTCGTGCAGGAAACGATGCGCTCATTAGGAAGTTATATTCACTAAGTCACTTCACAAATATGAAGATGGAGAATGAAATATGCCTCGGGTAATAACTTGATGACAGCTTCATACCAGCCGAGGAGACAGGAAGGATTGCCAGAGTAAGCAAGGAGGCAACGCAGAAGGAGAAAGGACAAAAAGAAAAGGGGGCGGTGACGAACAAAGACGAGGATACAAGCGAGTCAAGTGTCTTTAGAAATAAAGGAGGTCAGAGAAAGGCAGCGTGTGAAGTGAGAGAAGATTGTGGGAGAAATATAAACTGACCATGTGGATCCGGAGAGGCCGGCGACGTACGTGGCACAGTCCAGAACCCCGGACTCAAACAGGGCCTTCATGACACCCGAGAAGCCGACCATGGCCCGGAAACCGCCTCCGGAGCCTGCGATAGCTATCACTGGAACCTGCGACACACACACACACACACACACGCAAACACACAAACACACACAAAGAGAGAGTCATAATGTGAAGAAGATGGACATGTGTCTAGTTACACAACAACATAAATACTCAGCCGGGAGTCTCACATTCACATTAAGGCATTTTTTCACTTCAGATATTCAGCTCTTCCATAACTCTCTCTGTGCCACATGGCTTCCTGCCTCTCCTCTGGGTTTATCTCATGGTTCAGAATATTTTGACAGAAATATTCAAACCGTGGACATGAAGTGAAGGAATGTTGCAGCACAGCAGAGAGCAGTTTCTGCTTATCTCACCGCTCTGGAGTTTCCTGCATAAACTGAAGTTATAAAAAAAAAAAAAAGGCCTGGCTGTATATTACAGCTGGCTCTGAGGGCGTGAAGCAAAAAACAGACCAGGGAGGAAATGAAACTTAGATTGAGAGTAGTGGAGAAGTGTTCTCATCCCAGTTCTGTTTGTGCTATGTCAGCAGGATTACGCAAAAACTACAGAGGAGATTTTCCACGGCACTTGGTGGAAGGATGGGAAATGGGCCAAGAAAGAACCCGTACACTTTTGGTGTGGCTCCGGACCAACGGATGGATCCAGGAACCTTTTTTTCTTTTCCTTTAACATTGCAAGACAGCAGCCAGAGCTCAGGCAGCCAAATGAAGTAGTTTAATCCTCGTCACGCCCCATGAGGGAACACCAAATACCAAGCACAGGAGGGAGTGTTGATTGACCATATTACAGGTTAATTTAATGGCATTAATAAATAGCAGGAGCAGCGTGACCGCATAGCTTTCGGATTAGCAATAAGGAAGCAGGTTTGCGGCAGACGGAATTTACAGTCATATCTGTACAAAGTTTGCAATCTGTCCCTGTTTCCTGTCTTTAATCCAAAGATATTATAAGCTGATGGCTACAGAATAGGTTTATTATTCAAATCAATTTAGTGTTAATTGATTGAACAAACACGATATAACATTATTCATTATTGAAACATGGCTGTGCTATTTCGTTATCTTTGGACAAAGCCAGTTGTTTTCCTCAAGTTCAAGGTGTTATGCTAAGCTAATAGCTGCTGGCTATAGCTTCATATTTAATGGAAAGACATTGGAGTGGTATCGAGCTTCTCATCCAAACAATAATTAGACTTGAGGAATTTAAAACTGTTCCTTTAAGTGGGAAATGTAGTCGTTTGAATAGATTAAGCTATCACGGGTCGCATACTGAGGTTTGAGTCCTCCTGCTGCAGCTGTGGGTTCGGTTCTGACCCGGCACTTTGCTGTGTGTCTTCCCCGAAATATACTAACTGTCACCTCACACCTACATCGTAAAACCCGATTACTCAATAGACGCCTGTTAATCTATCTAGGCTATTTGGTCTGTTCCCACCTCCTTTGGAGAGCTGGGGAGGAAGCGAGGCTTCTCCATGTCCAGCAGCTTCTTGATGCCCAGCATCACTCTCTCTCTGCGGGTTCGTCTGAACTGTTTCTCTTTGTCACACAGGGCCAAGCTGAACCGCAGGTCCAGTTTAGTGCTGCAGATATAAATGACAGAAGAAAGGTTTGATGAAACAATCTCACAGTAGGAAGGTAAACATGTTTAACATACGTTTTCTGCTGGGAGACAGACAGAGGATTAGGTTTCCTCATGTTCCTAACACTACTGGTGACGTCGGACTGGTCTGGTGAGAAACACACATCCACAAACTCTCATGACCGCTGACCTTTTGCTACCTGCATTCTCGTTATTACTAACCTTTCAAACATGTGTGGCATTTCCTAATACGCCCATGAACTACCATGGAAATGATGATGCATTTAACTCTCACACAGGTATCCTCTTCTTACTGAGTCATGTTGCTTTCAAGTTTAAGTTTAGTTTCCACACTGCTCTGGGTGAATGGTTTCTGGAATTCCTGTGTATTCTTGAACCTGTGATGAACTTGTACACAGAGCATACGTTGGATATAATGGGTAAATTGGTAAACAATCAATTCAAAAAACAAAAAACAAATACTGCTACAATAAATGTAACAATTGATTTAGAAGGGATTACATACCAGATCTCCAGCGACATCTCTAAGTACACTTTGGTTGCCTGTCAAAACAATTCAATATCTGATTATCATAGTAACTTTCCGCTGCTGTTATTGCTGTCAACAGACAAATAAATACATGTAAATACAAATAGAAAAGTAATAAGTCACTTTGTATGTTTTTAGATGTTTCTATAATTTAATTATTGTGTCACAATTGACCTCCATTAGGTCTAAGTACTCCGTTGGCACATGATAGACATATACACAGTATATCTTCTGTGCACATCATAAATCTGTGCACATTTATGAGTGATGAAATGTCTTACTTTGCCAATGAGGAAAGCCTCCGTCTTTGTTTGGCCCACTGGGAGCTTGGTGATGTCGTAGGACGCCGTCCCAAGGGTCTCATCCATCACATAGTTGGCGTCCATTAATGTTAACTGGTTGGAATAAACAACATCATTTCATTTCTAAATACACGCTGAGCGCTGCACATTAGTTATTTTAGCCGGTGTCTGAGTTCCCCTGCACAACTTCTAATCAATTCAGATTTGTGGAGAAGTTTAAAAAAAGTTCATCGTGAACAAATCTCTTATATTTATGTTTCCTTACATTATCCTAAACTAAAATACCACAAGTCTTCCTGATTACACACTGATCCCAACATCTCCCTCCCTTTTCCCGTTTGTCTGCACTGGTGTTGGACTCTACTGGACAAGGAAATGCAGGTTTCACCTCCATGACGTTCTGCAGGTTGGGGTCTAATATGAATTGAAAGGTCTCGTCCATTTGGGTTGATGTCGTTGTCAATGTGCTTGGTCCTCTTTCTGCTCTCTGGGGCCGTCGGGATGTACAGCTCCACATATGGATCCGGGGTGTCCACTGCGCGCACACACACACGCACACACACACACACACACACACACATTCAACAGTCTTACTTAATAACAGAAATCCAAAGTCAAAGTATCGCTCAGTATAAGTACGTTTCAATGGTTTGTACATGAGCAATTGTAAAAAAAAAAGCACCACGTTCAAATACATTGCAGCACTAACATGTTTAGATGACAGAATTACACAAATAGAGGTAAAAAAAAAAAAAGATGTAGTAAGACTCACGCAGGTCACCCAGCGCTCCCTTGGTGACGCACTCAGCCCGAGCCACTGTCACTGTGAATTTGTGAGAAAACTGCTGCTCCACCTGCAATGAAACAGCCGTTACTCATACAGTCAATGGTTTCGCTTCACTGGGTCCAACAACAGTGACGCAAAAGAGATTACAAATCCCAATAGCAGAGATAATTAAGGGCATGACGTATAATTAGAAACATATGACGTAATCGTTATTTACTTGTGTCCACTGATCCGTTTGTGTTAATATCTCCCTCAAGTACTTTAAGTTGAATAAACAGCATCTTTAAAGGTCATTTATCTCTCACAAGTTTTCCTTTTGTCCTTCGTAGATATTGTCACTGAACCCACATATTTGCTGTGTGGTTTTCCGTGTCGCCCTGATGACCAGTCTTTCTTAAGAACTCTTAATCTCGGTGACTGTTCCATTGCAGATGCAGTTTTAAGGTGTGAACATTTCCGGGAGAAACAAATCGGGTGACATGATTCCAATGAATCTTGACGTGTTTGAAACAGAAAAAGGGTTACGAGACTTTCACTAGATGAAATGAGCTCTGCAGAGCTGGAAATGCAGATATCGTGAACATTTTATCTCATGTATTTTCTGCTTGAACAAACCCTCGTCCGACCTTGTCACCAGCTGCAGTGATAACAAACATGACACTGCTGATGAGATGTTTGGTGCAAAATCTGACAAGTCCAGTTTTGCTCGGGGGCAAAAAGATCGACTTTGCGCAAACCACTGAAATCTCTCTGATTTCGTTTCAACTTGCCTCAGTTTAACTGTCTGTGAAATAATATCTATGCCAGTACTCACAATTATACTGTTAGCCATTGTGGGTAGTTCTCAGAAAAGCCTTTGTCAGAATGTGAAATTGAACTCAGGAGAACATCCCACTCGCGAACTCAAGCGTCCAGAGCCTGGAAGAGAAAACAAAGAATTTGATTATCAGAGCAAATGTAGAGGGTCACAGCGTTTACAGATATTTACATGGAAAGAAATCCACTTTTGACCAGAGCTGCCTCTACATCAACAACCAGGCATATTACTAGAACTGCTCGAAGGGGGAAATCCTCCCTAAAACAAGTCATAGCTACTTTAGAATACATCAGTGGAGCCTTCACATGTTGAGAGGTGAAAGGGAAAGCGTGCTGACAGACCCATGATAATGTTTACATGTATTTGAGTGTAGGACAAACTTGACCATTGCACCGCTGCTCCCCATCTCCCTCCCTCCACCTCCAGTGAGAACCTAAACTCTTCTCGGTCACCGCCAACGGCACAGAGGGTTGACACCTTCAAGCACCTGGGTGTAAACACCCAACTATGGAAGCCACGGATCCTCACGGACTTCTCCCGAGGCACCACACGGACCGCAAGGGGCTGCAGACGGTGCACAGCACAAAACCAGGTGCAGCCTGCAGGAGGTGTAAACGCAGCGAGGCCTCACACGGTTCCTCTGGGTCATAAAGGACGAGACGAATCCTGATCTCTCTCCTGTCCTCAGGTCGGAGAGACAGGACTCTTCGGACTCACACCACCATCCGGCCATAAAACTAAATAAACCGCGGAACAACCCTGTGCAATTCAACACACGATACACAACACACACACACACACACACACAGTAAATGTGAACCTGGGTGTGCATTTACGGAAGAGATGGTGATGTGATTATTTTTAGATATGCACACATATACTCCGAAAAGAAATTTGCATGTGGTGTGAAAGAGGGTGGGAGGGTGTGTGAATGTACTGTTTGTGTGGGTGTGTGTCTGTGTGTGTCTGTGTGGTGTCTGTGTGTGTGTGTGTGTGTGTCTGTGTGTGTGTGGTAGCATATCAAGGTCAGTGAGTCTTTTCTCAGTTGTTCACCAAAGCGTGTCAATACTGAGGGGACTGAGAGCACGTAGAGCGTCTGTGTGTTCACAGCACCGGGCACGTACTGTGCAGCAGTGGTCCAACTTTCCAAGCTGCCAGCTCGCTCTGCCCTTGTTCTGCCACGCACAATGAGATGAGTGCATGCAGGCTGCTTTAGTCCTGAGCCAGCATGACCCAGGGACATTAACCCAGCAACTGCATTTCATAGGGGGGGACACAAAGGTGCGCAACAGAGACACGCAAACAAGCAGCCATTATTTGAGTGTGTCTGCAGTGCGAGACGTCTGCTCTTGCACTGGAGACGGTGTTGATCGAAATCTCACTGAATCACTCGTATGAATCACTGTGCGTTTACCTAAAGAAACATTGCAGAGGGAAATCATTGCAGACTCTCTATCTGGATTGCTCCTTATACAGAACGTGTTATCACCCCACTAACAGGTTTTGCCTGATTCTTATAGGCTGCATGTCAGATCTGACGAGGCCTGATGGTACAGTATGAGCGTGCAACACACAGGGATAGATAATATTACTACCTCTGAGCAATGATTTAAATGTAAAATATGACATTAAACACACCAATATAGACTGTAAAGTGAATATTTAAGAGTATAAACACCCTCATTGTTTGTATCCGTGCCTCACTTAGGGCTGATCTGCCCTTAAAGGTACTTTTAGTGTTATTAAAAGCGTGTTTCTGTTTCATTATCCTCTGGCGGAAAGTGAACTGCTGAGGAAGACGCGGGTTGAAGCGCGACTACTCATTGGCACCGACCTTCCTGGTCCAAATTTGCAAAATCCACACAACTCTATGTTATACAGACAAGGAAAGTGGGGAACGTACCTCAAGTGTAGCGCGCTATCAACTCACAAATCCTGACATTTGTGTCATGCTGACTGAGAATATGTTCCCTCCGCTGCGGGAGTGGAGAGATGGAGGAGGCGCCTCTACGCAGTACGCACACCCGGCAGTCAGTCAGTCAGTCAGTCCGTCCGTCAGTCCGTCTGTCGGTCAGTCGGGGGGATCGCAGCTGGGGAATCAAAACATCACGAACCGCACGGAACCGAGGGCAAACGGCCAGTTTACACGCTGACACAGAAGCCGTGACAAACAGGAAAGGGTTGCAAAAACTTCCGGGCAGCAGTAAGACTTTGAGTCATCTTGCAATCTGACGAGGGCTTTCCACGTCTCCCGGTGCGCCACCGGTGCGCCACCGCGTCCACACGAGGGCGCGTAAAGTCACAAGTGTGGACAGAGCGAAGTGAGCGAGTGACCTCGGTGCATGACACAAAGGTGACGGGAAAAGTTATTTCAAGTCAGACTTTCCCTGTGGAGGTTCATGTGTTGGTAACTTCCGGACAAAGTTTTCAGCCCCAAAAAACGAACAGAGAAACGTCTGGTTTTAATAGATGGATTTGACGCAGTTATCCATTTTTTAAGTGGATTTCTCCTCCATCCCACATTGTCATCACATTGTCCACATGTTCCGAAGAAGACCCCGTTATTCCAAGTAGCTAATAATTAATTTACACAATAAAAAGAGGGAACGAGGCCGTCACAGATCCTGTACGACTCCATACAGACTCGAGAAGTTTTCATAAAACCAGTTAAATAAAGATTTGATCATATACAGAGTATTATCTTATCTCTTAGAATAAATTAGGTCTAACGCAGTAAATAACACAAACATAATAATAATAATAATAATAATAATAATGTGTTTTATTTCACGGCAATGCTGTATATTATAAATAATCACATGAATCTACAGATAAATAGATAGATAAACCATTATTATCATGCCTTATGGACGTTCTTCCGTGGAAATAAATAATGAAATAAATAAGTGTTCATACTTATCTATAATACGTGTGTAAATCTATAATAGTCCATAATAATATAAAAAATGGTTGACTATAAAGTCAACTGCGTTACACATACAGTTTCCTGTTTGCATGGGAAATAAATAACTAACTTTTCAGACTTGTTTGTAAATCAAATAGAATATTTTCCACAGGGAATTACACCAATGAAAAAGAAGAGGGGGAAATGGGAAGCAGGGAAATAAAGAAATGACAAAGGGGCACATACCATCAACTGAAAATCCATATTCGGTAGTGGACAGGGCTGTGGTGGTTGCGAAAGAAAAGAGATTCCGGACCATCAGGTGTTGGTCGACCCTCGATGTGTCCTCTATAGATGAGGCGCGTGCTCATCGCTGCACGCTGCGTGACGTCACCCTCCAGGAGTATAAAGGTGGTGCCATCGAGCAGGTCTGCACATTCAAACCCTCAACTTCCAGCAGAGAGGAGGAGGAGAGAGGAGAGGAAACAAGGACCCAGCAAAAGAAGACAAACAAAACAGATGAAGAGACCAAGCGTTTGGAGTATGAACACATTCACATTCCCGGTTTTCCTGTTGGCGCTGGGCTGGCTCGTGTGTGAAGGAGGTAAGAAGAAAACAATCATGTTTTAAACAGGAGCTGGGAAACTCAAGACTTCTGCTTTTATGTGTCTGAAGTTTGACTTGAATTAGTTCCTGGGATTTTTTTAAAAGATTATTTTGTGTCTTAATTCACACCTAACTTGTTTTATAAGAATATTATAGCATCAAAATCTAAATGTTTCATATGTGTTTTTTATAAATTTGTTATGGTTTAACAAATAGTGTAGGGTGTTTTTTTATGGTTTCATATTTTTTATTTATAGTTTTTTCTGTATGTGAGAAGAAGAGAATTCTAATTCCCATTGTCTTTCCCAGGTAACCCATGTTGCTCAGAGCCATGCCAGAACAAGGGCGTCTGCACGGCACTCGGGGCAGATGATTATGAGTGTGACTGCACACGGACGGGCTTCCAAGGAAAAAACTGCACAACGCGTGAGTACACGAGCAGATCAACATATCAGGTGTATCCTGGAATCAGGTTGGGTCTGTTTTACTCACTGTCTCTCGTGTGTTTTTTTACAGCCGAGTTCCTCACACGGATCAAAGTGGCCCTGAAGCCATCGCCCAACACCGTCCACTACCTTCTCACCCACTTCAAGGGCTTCTGGAACATCATCAACAACATCTCATTCCTCCGCGATGCCATCATGAGCTATGTGCTGACATGTAAGTCTCGCTCTCGCCCCAGGCAGAAATCAGATGGATTGTAAACGTCTTCTCGGCACTTTAAACAATTTGTAAAGCAAGTCGTTGAGAGGCAGTTGTAGTTTTAATATCCATGGTGGCTATATAAATAAATGTCTTTCATCCCCCTCCTCTTCAGCCCGATCCCACATGATTGATAGTCCTCCAACTTTCAACGCGGATTATGGCTACAAAAACTGGGAGGCCTATTCCAACCTCTCCTACTACACGCGCACCCTCCCCCCCGTACCTGAGGATTGCCCAACACCCATGGGAGTTTTAGGTGAGTAGCACTCCCTCTGTCTCTGGAGAACCAGTTTTCACAGATTCTTGAATACTGAGCAAGAGTGGCTCAGGCCCATTACATCATAGGAAGCTATTCCTTTCCGGTGACTGACAAGAGTTTAAATAAGCTGGTTGAACACAGCTCAACCTGAAGACATCAAACCGAACTTTGGCACATTCCACATTAAAAAAAGCATGTTTATCCAGATGAAACAGGCCTTATTCGGTTTTATAGTGTTTGTATATTAACTGTAATGTTCTTAACTGTTCCCCCAGGTAAAAAAGAGCTTCCTGATGCTAAAGTATTGGCGGAGAAGCTCCTGATGAGGAGACAGTTCATCCCGGACCCGCAGGGCACCAGCCTGATGTTTGCATTCTTTGCCCAGCATTTCACCCACCAGTTCTTCAAGTCCGACATGAAGAAAGGACCTGCTTTCACCCTTGCTCAAGGCCACGGGGTAAGACGAGCACATTTTCAGACTATCGGTCAGGTTTTCTGAATGATTCTTTAAAAAGTAACATGTATTAATGGCGTCGTTGTTGCTTTCAGGTGGACCTCAACCACATTTACGGAGGCAACCTGGAGAGGCAACACAAGCTCAGACTCTTCAAGGACGGCAAGCTTCAATATCAGGTATGAGAAGAGACCGATGACGCTCTGACAGACACACGCTTCAAACCACACAAGTGTCCTAACAGTTGCTTCCTCTCTTTCGTAACCCTGCAGATCATGAACGGAGAGGTGTACCCCCCGACGGTAAAGGAAGTGGGCGCTGACATGCACTACCCTCCTCACGTCCCTGAATCTCACCGCTTCGCCGTCGGCCACGAGGCTTTCGGCCTGGTCCCGGGTCTGATGATGTACGCCACCATTTGGCTGCGGGAGCACAACCGGGTGTGCGACATACTGAAGGAGGTGCACCCCGACTGGGACGACGAAAGACTCTTCCAGACCACACGGCTCATCCTGATTGGTGAGTTCAAGAGCAGTTTTTGTGACTTCTTTAGAAAACTGGGTTACTGCTGCACCGTAACTGGGGAAATAAAAACCAAAACAATAATGAGATGATAATAATGTAATTATGTGGGATTTTTAAAATAGAGGAAGTTTTTATTTTGGTAATCACCTAAAAGAAAATACCCTGTTGCACATAATGAAGCATTTCAGGAACAAGGTTTAGTGAAGGACGTTAGAATTTATTTTCAATATTAGAAAGAGGAAATGGTATTTCTTTTTTATTTCATAACATCACTGCAGGTTTGCCAGCTTCTACAGACAGATAATAAGTCAAAGATCCTTCAAGACATTGTTTAAGACTTTAAACATACTCGAAACTTAACAATAATTTGAATTTTATGAAGATTATCCCCAAAAAACTTACATTACCTTTTTAAAAATTACATCTACTTGTTCTCAGAGTAGATAAATATGCATTTATTGTTTCAAACTTTTGACTGGACACAAAATGTCTCCTGCTTTGCTGTAAATTTTGAAATTTTAACATTTCCACATCAAAATTTGTGTAACACGTCCAGCAAATTAATGTAAAAGGGCAAACTCTGCACAGACATTGAAAACGTATAACATCTGCATCATATATAATATTCAACCATTTCTCTTTTAGGTGAGACCATCAAGATCGTGATCGAGGACTACGTGCAGCATCTGAGCGGCTACAACTTCAAGCTCAAGTTCGACCCCGAGCTGCTCTTCAACCAGCGTTTCCAGTACCAGAACCGCATCGCCTCAGAGTTCAACACCCTGTACCACTGGCACCCGCTGATGCCTGAAACCTTCCACATCGAGGAAACCGATTACAACTACAAACAGTTTGTCTTCAACACGTCTGTGGTGACCGAGCACGGCATCGGAAACCTGGTGGAGTCATTCACCAAGCAGGTTGCTGGACGGGTAAGAAATGCTCTGAGTTTCATTTGAGATTGTGACATTGCTGTTGTTGCTTCAAGTTTTGCAAAGCTAACTTTTCATGCTCTTTTTTTCCAGGTTGCAGGCGGCCGTAACGTCCCTCCAGCTATCATGTACGTGGCCATTAAGTCCATAGAGAACAGCAGAAAGATGCGTTACCAGTCCCTGAATGCCTACAGGAAACGATTCAACATGAAGCCCTACACCTCTTTTGAAGACATGACAGGTGAGACACAGTTGAGATGACCCACAAAACTATTCTGGGTGGCGAGGAAGATGTCAGAGGATTAGGAAGGAGGTTATTATTGAAAGGAAATGATGCATCAACTCATATTATTGCTGCAGTAATAATATTATCATTGTCTTTAACTGGTTGCAGGGATGAAATACAACCTTTTAAAAAACTTACTTCTCATTAAGAAAAATAGCTCGGACCCTGTCTAGGTCCCCACCAGCTCTGGGGGTTAGGAATTTATTTCCGTGACTCTTAAGCCCCAGATGTTCATTTCATCTTGAGACAGTGTAAGCAGACTGTCATCACAGAGCGTAAGACATAAACACACAAGGAGGGGCCTCCTCTTCCTGCTGCTGTATCTAATGTTGATTAAAAACTAAATGTGATGTATGAGCTTTGAGGGAGAAAAGGAAAAAGAAGCAAAAATAAGAAGAGAGGTAGTTTCTATTAATGAGTCCAAACGAAGTGGTGATAGTTAGAGAACAAGTTGCTGCGAGCTTTGCAGCCGCTGCACCGGTGAGACGAGCCGGACTGAGTCGCTAACTTTGTTTTCCCATCTGCGTTGCTCAGGAGAGACCGAAATGGCTGCAGTGCTGGAAGAGATGTACGGAGACGTCGACGCCGTGGAGCTTTACCCGGGCCTGCTCATAGAGAAACCCAGGTCTAACTCCATCTTTGGCGAGACCATGGTGGAGATGGGGGCCCCTTACTCCCTCAAGGGTTTAATGGGAAACCCCATCTGCTCGCCGGAGTACTGGAAGCCCAGCACGTTCGGCGGAAGCGTGGGATTCGACATCATCAACACCGCCTCCCTGCAGAGGCTCGTGTGCAACAACGTGCAGGGCCCCTGTCCCGTGG
This sequence comes from Reinhardtius hippoglossoides, assembly GCA_006182925.3. Taxonomy (NCBI): domain Eukaryota; kingdom Metazoa; phylum Chordata; class Actinopteri; order Pleuronectiformes; family Pleuronectidae; genus Reinhardtius; species Reinhardtius hippoglossoides. The sequence goes on along the minus strand of CM031683.1, from coordinate 21,071,808 downwards.
CGTCCTTCCACGTGACAGACATTAAAGAGACGGGGTCCATGATCATCAACTCAAGCACGGCCCAGTCCCGCAGCAGTGACATCAACCCTACAGTCATTCTGAAAGAAAGGACTAATGAGCTCTAATTTCTTATTTCATTCGGTTATTTTATATATCTATATATGTATTTATTTATTTATTTATTCTTATTTTCATATTTATTGTTAACTCTATTTATAGCATTGAAATTAAAAAGTGATAACAGATTTTTTTATGTGGAACTTTGTGTTTTTTTTCTTGTCTACTTTTCAAAACAAAAGCCTGTGTGTTGTTAATTTATTGAGCGATTTATTGTATTCTAAGTTTATTACTGTAAAAGTTGATTTAATGACTGTCACTACAACTTGATACTTGAAGATTAGTTTACAGCTTCCAGCAGAGGTCATGACACTGCTCTCCACAGATGAACTGCTGCTCTCCCACTTATGTCCATGCAAGTGTGTGGCTGTCCAGTCACCACAGTGAGCTGTTCACCCCACAGCAATACAGTCGTACACTATAGTAGTGATGTTACACTCTCTTGATCTGATGTTACAAACGGTAGTGGTAACCATATCAGTATTGTTTTACAGATTCTTTTTTCAGGCTGTTTATTGACTGCGTCTGAGCTGCACTGTTGTATAATATTTTCATTGTCATTCTATGAAAGTGTTTGATTTGATTGTATGGGGCAGTTTGTTGCCAATTCTGTTACAAATACCTTGTTGACCTGCAACTTTGAAACTAATAAATACTACTAGGAAATTATGCACTTTTCTCATTTCCTTTTTTGCTGACAGTTTTTTGTCATTTTATAATTGTGACTCTAATAATGCTCTTTTAAACACAAATCAATCTTATCTTATGAATTAATACTTAATTGATATCTACAATTTAATCATTTTAAAATGTCTTAAAGTATGGAAACCAAAGATGCCACCAGAATAATGCATTTTAAAGGATTTAAATGTGTGCATACGCAAAGGAAAATAAATCATCATAATCACTTTATTACCTTTTATAAATTTGGAAGTTGTTTATAGTCATTCAATATTTGAAAATTGTATATGTTTACAATTATTACTAATGTATTACAATGAACTACTGAAATTGTAATAGTTGGGAAAAATACAATTTTGAAAATCTCTTCGGAAGAATTGCATCCAGTCAGTTGTAGTAAAAGGATTTATAATCTTTTAATACATCAGAAAACTAGAAAGTGATATCTCAGTCAGATTATTAGCCTCTTGCAGAACAGCATGAGATGTGGTCCAAAGCAAGGCAGTGATTGGACCATGAGTTAAGAATATTTTGTCCAATAGTTTGCCCCGCGTCAAGAATGTGCAATTAACATTTCATTTTGGGGCCCCGGTCGAAAGGGACCCGAGGGGCCCCATTTGAACCCCACCCCCCTCAACTACCATGAAAAAACAAGTGCTACACGACAACATCATTCTAATCTTCAGACAATTATTTTATGAGAGACGAGATGAGAATTATCGTCAAAGTGCATATTGTGCATGTACGTAAATAATAGTAAAGTTTAAGTGCAAACCTCCACCACCATCCCAGGTACTTCATACACACACCTTCCAGTCTTCAACCGAACATCTAAAATTAAAAAGCTTTTGGCAGAAAGTTGGTGGCATTGGGGCCTCGTTTCCGACCTTTGTAGCTTCATGTTCAAAGCCGATCATAGAACCTAAGAGAGTTCTCACGAGATTCAGGCGTTCTCAGGCAAGTGCCTGCTTTGCCTACCGCTTAGCCACACCTGCTCTATCTATAAATATCTTTTTATCTACAGGTCTGAATGGTGCAAGTCAACAACAAATGGTTTTGCACAGAAACGAACAACAGATCAATTATATTAATCACAAGATTAATGCGATTAACATAAGAAATTCCAAGAAAGCGCCAACTCCTACACAATTCTGCAAAAAGGGCTCGAAGGGTTGTTGTTTTATCTCAACCCAAATTCCCTCAGCGCACACACACACACACACCGCGCACACAATAGATCACTTTGTGCAGCTTTCGCTTTTCAGCACATCAGATATAAACTTGTAGACACTTGTCAGGCTCGAGGAGATCTGCATGCTGTCAGGCAACATGGCATGAGCTCCTGCTTCACAGATAAGTGGTGGTGGAGAGGACCAGATAAGGAATTTCTCACTATCCCACTCCCTCTTTGCATTGAAGTTACATGCGGTAATTAAAGGAAAGAATTTATCAGTCCAAATGCCCGAGGAAGAATAAGTGTCCTTGCGCAGTACTACAGTATATTCAAAGCAACAGTTGGGAAAACAATGTACTGTTTCTGTTGGGATTTTCTTGTACTTTGTGATGATTTTAGATTACTAACATAACATAGTATATGAATGGAAATGGGGATATGACCGCGTGCAGGCGGTGACATTCTGCACGTTTCAAAACCTTTCCATGAGTTGATATATGCCCTTGCCGGGAAGAGATTCATCTGCATGCGGGATAAAATGACTGTTACTGTATATGAGGTGTGAAGATTAGCGCCTGGTCCAAGAGTGTCCGGGAATCCTTGCCTCAGCAGTAAAGGCCGGCCGTGCAAACGGGGTACCCATTCCAAAACAAACATGGTGGAAGGAATGTTGACGTGACTGCCGGCACATAGTGGTGAGTCAGACCGCGAAGGCATCATCCCATCTAAACAGAGACAATGAGAAGCTCAATTTTCCCATCCATTCACACATTTCTCCCAGCTGATACAGAGAGCACAGTTACTCCCGCCCCCCCCTCTCACTGGTTTTAAACACAAAGTCCCACACAGACACACACAGACACAGATACACACAGATACACAAGCGAGGACATTACATTAATTAAGTCGTGTTCATCTGTTGTCGTGTCAACAGAACCTGATGAAGACCAGCCATGGGATTCCCTGTCGGAGGGACTTGCTCCATGACGTCATGAAACTGACCTAATTGTGTGAGCATATGATTTGTTTTCCTCACTCTCATTTGCCCGAGGCTGAGTATTAGAGGCATGCTCAGGTTCCAATCTATGAGATTGAGCAGGGGGAACACATCGTGCTTTGTGAGGGTGTAATGAGCATGAGCAGGCCGCGAGCCCTGAAAAGAGAAATCAGGAGACTCCAGTGTGTGTTTTCCCTCTGACCGCTTCTGGACCTCACTGGAACCCGACCCGGCATGGAGGCGGTGATCCAAAACCAGAATTACGTGACGCCTTGCAGATGGCAGGACCCGGGGTCAAGCGGGAGCTGGCGCCAGCCGCCTCCGCACGTGAACTGGCACTGACCCACAGGAAGCCACTTGTCGCTTACATTCGCAGGTTTAAATGACACAATCAACAACGTGGATTATCGGAGACTGCAGAGGTTCTCAGATGATTTGGCACTTTAGTGTGAGAACATCACAATTCTGGGAACTATGTGTTGAAGTGGATACAATAAAAACAGTGTGAGAACAGTGTGAGGGGCGATGAAGCTGCAGAGAACAATCACCCCAAAACTGCAACTCCTCTCAGCTTTAATGCATTGGTTCATTCTCACTGGTTTCTTTCAGCTTCTTCAGCTGGCAGGCCGCTGTTTTCAGTGGAAAACAACCTACTGTGCACAACCTGTTCACCAGAAAGCAGAGAGACCCAGTTAGTGACAACCTATAGCAGATGGTGGACCATGTCAGAGACAAATCTTTCCTTCAGGGGTTGGTGGAAACGAAGAAATGAGCTAATAGCAGAGTCAACGTTTCCTAGGAAACCAAAAGCATGACCCTGCAATGATGCATCAGGAAAGTGGGAAATAATGCTGTGATAGAGAGGGAGAGCTGGAATTAGGTAAAGAAATGGAGGGAGAAGAGAGAACACATCCGGCTATAGTGAGGACATGTAGGGGACAATATGGTTCAAGTCCGGGAAGAGACACCGGTATTTTCGTTATACTGACGGGTAAACTGCCATAAGATGTCAGTAAATGTGAGAAAAAAATACCTTTCACTTCTTGCCCGAGGTGAAATCTTCAAAATACTTGTTGTACTGTCCCGTAAAAAAACCTGATCATCTAATGCTGAGACACTATTGTGATAATGTCAAGTGTTTTGCTGCTTTTAGGGAAACTCATAAGATTTACATTTGTCATCGTCAATGAGGTAATTATTTCGAAAAGGAACACGGTTTCACTTCGGTCTTGATACAATCACAGTTTCTGTTTTTCTTAAAGCTTTCATGGTCATATGATGGTTTGGGTAATTGTGCCTGTGGGGCAAAGGAGATGCCAGTCAGGTGAGATTCCTGTTGAAACCGACACTGACAACAAGTTTGCTTTCCAGTTACTGATTGAGCGTTTGGGATTTGAGGGGTTTTTCGGCAACCAAATGCTTAACCTGTGTTCCTGGTTATTAGAGTTCCTGTAATGGGCGTTGATCCAGAGAGTCAGGAATAAACAGTTTACGTGCAAGTGAGAGGATTCTGCCACTCGAAGGGAGGAAGGGAAAAGCGAGAGATGAGGACAAATCCAAACACAGTGAAACACGAGAGAAACAAATAACATTAGTGTCCATCTTTATCTGTTCATGTGCTCTGACCCATTTGCCTTTCCTTGTGGAAATTACATACCAGGCAACATCAGGTGAAAGTCTTTGGTTAATGGGAAACCAGGATAATCATTACTTCCACTGTTGACCGACAAGCTCATTAATTATTTATTTATTATTAACTTCTCATCTCTTAACATTTCTTATGGAAGTTCCACCTTGCTCCACGCGTCGTGCTGAGAAGGACAAACAGAAGAAAGGAAGGAAAGTAAATGGATTAAATAATGAAAAGATAGAAAGAAGGACTAAAGCAAACAAATACTGAAGAACAGGTGATTTACGATGAAGAAGGAAAGAAACAACTTTCTGTTTGACTCGAGCCGGGGTCTGACCCTCATTGTGTCAGCGAGGTGAAATACTTGGCATTTTGTTGTTTCCTTTTCGACCAAGCCGCGTGTTTCGGCTGACGTGCACTTCACAGGACACAGAAACTACCTACAGTAGCTCTCACCAGAGCCTTTTAAGGTCATACGTAAGCAATCTCCGCAATACCTGCTGCAATCTCCACATCATGTGACACGATCACAAAACAACTAAACAAAAACACAAAAACAGCTGTTAACCTTCCAGCGATCACGCAAACCTGCAGTCATATCACGTCGTTCGCACATACTCACCCGTGGCACCCACTTACTCATCTATCAGACGTACACACATCACTGTTATACATTATACATAACCACTTAAGGGCCTAAAGGAGCAGACACAGAGGATGACATCACATACCAGAGATGTAAGAGACAATCTCTGCATATAAAGCTCGTCTCTCAGACCTTAACTCAACCTGATAAGACTTGATCTCAGAAACCTGAAACACTGGATGTTCAAGTCGTGTCTCAATGCCTTCATGCTGTAAATATTAAAGCTGTCACCGAGCCACTTCCGAAAACAGTTTGTCAGTTTAATGACCTCCTCCCAGCACACCTCTCCAACATGAGACTGGGGCGGCTGTGTGTAACTGCTGGATACCGATGATCTAACATTGATATCTTCATTAGTCAGTATGGAGGCGAGAACAGAGCCAGGGTTTCATTCATTTCCTCTCACATTTTTCAAAATAGATGCACATCACCATCTTCACAATGTGCATATAAAATAACACTGATACACTTCACCACTGACTTCAGACGTCTTTGTGGTTCAAAGTAGCTTTCGTCCGCCTCAGGATAGGAGCCACACCTCAGACACACCCATGGGCGCTTGTATACGTGCATTGCTATTGAAACAACATGGGAGCTATCTATGTAAACTATGTATAATAATACATGTTATCTGAAAACTGACGCTTAGGATTTCATTAAAATATATGTTTTCTGTGTCTCCCGCTCTCTCGCTCTCTCTCTCTCTCACACACACACACACACACACACGCACGCACGCACGCACGCACACACACACACACGCGCACACACACACACACACACACACCACGCACACACACACACACACACCACACACACACACACACACACACACAGGTTTGTACAGCTATCCTTATTAGGACTTTACATTGACTTCCATTCATTAGACAGCCGAACCAAAACCTTATCATCAACCTAAACCTAACAATTAACATCTTACCCCTCTCACCTTAACTACACACACACACAGACAGACAGACAGACAGACAGACAGACAGACAGACAGACAGACAGACACACAGACAAACACACGCACGCACACACACTGATAGCAGACATATGACACTACCCCACTGACACACAGACAAGAGGAAACAAGGAAGTCGATCGGAACAATTATTCCTGGACATGTTTTGAATTCTCTTTCGCTTTATAAATAATGAAAAAGTATTTGTTCCATGTTGTAAAGTGCAATGTTCATTTAGCAGAAGTTCATAGGAATCTAAAATGAAAACAATATCCTCTTTTTGCACATTCCTGAAAAACCCAAGCACTCATCCACACAGGGGACTATTACCTGTGTTACACAAGTCAGTTATTTGATCTGGAGTCTCAAATGTGTTCCCAGGTTAGTAATAGGGTGTTTCGAATACCTTGCAGCTATGTCATTTCTTTTTGCTCACCCCTTTTACCTTTCCCCATAACGTGGGAAACATTCCTCTGATAACCAACAATCATCTCATGAGTAATTGATGAGAATAAAATGACCAATGGCATTAGCTCTTTCTTGAATAGGATGTAATAAAATCCTAAAGGTGCAACTGGGGAAGCTTTAGATTATAAAACAGTAACAACAGCCGTGATTCACATTTGTGACAAATCAGCAGATTCTGGCTTGTAAAGTCTCTCAATACTTTTTCATTTCAAAGAATAAAACATTTGTTTTTCTTTTCATCTCTCCCCGGTCATCTGAATGAAATGACCTGCTTGTGTTAGTTGGAAAGCTCAATGAACTAAACTCCACAGGGTGCAGAGTTTGGCAGGACAGACGCAGGAAACCCAGAGACCTGGACTGGAAGCACATTCAGAAAAGCATAGCGATGCTTAATTGGTGCCTGGAATCAGCACGTAGGTTTGATGACAGCTGAGTGTGTGTGTGTGTGTGTGTGTGTGTGGGTGTGTGAACGTCAGCTACTCTTTTCCTACTTATTCAATTTTAATGTCCAAGCTCTTACGAAAAAGCAAATTGTAATACTGTTGAAGAAATGTGTTTCTGGGGTATCCATCCATCCATCCATCCATCCATCCATCCATTCATTATCTACAGCGCTTATCCTCTGAGGTCGCCTGGGGAACTGGAGCCAATCACAGCTGACCGGCGAGAGGCGGCAGAGCTGTTGTTTCCGTGGTATTTTCTATTGTTTGGCTTCTTCAAGTTTATTTCCTTATGACAAGTGGTTAAAAAAGGCTAGAACTATCTGCTGGAAGCTGTCTGAGAATTATGTTGACAGAAGAGGGATAAACTATAAAAACTAAAACTATAAAGTACAGTAACCTTTCCCCAATTTTATGCAACTGTTGAAAATGTATCGCAGGGTGTTTATGAATAAATAATCACAAACCTCTTTGATATTGTTCCTGGACATGCGATGGCCCAGTTATGCTTGTCACTTCATTGTCTTGTCTGTAACAGAGACTTTGCCCATGACCTTTCCCATGAGAAGCTGCTGCAAATGTTTCCATGATGTGTAATATTTGTACCGTGTTGTCACAACACAGGTGAAAGGTAACTCACCGCATGCCATCAGCGTAAAAGTATGTTTCTGGTGTTGCCCCAGGATTGAGGTGACGAAGGATGTGCCCACGTGGTCCTACACATGTTTGAGTGTAGTTCACACTGTATGTGGCATGTTAACAGAAACCCAGCATGTAAGTATCTCTTTAGATTATAGAAAGATAATGGCCCAACAACTATCTCACTACAGCACACACGTAGCAGAGCACTGTTGTGTTTAGAAATTATTCATTTTAACACGAGTAGTGCAGTTTTAGAGGGACTGTAATTTCAGTTTAAAACACATGGGGCACCAGTGAGTATTTACAGCAGCCATATCAGGGCTTAACTAAAATAAACTACACTGCAACAACAATGGTCCTTTGTGACTTATAGCATTTTGTCAGTATAAACAGATGAATCACTTGCCAAATATGTCAATTAATAACACATTACCATTGCAAGAATAGAAATAATATTCCAGTCACAATTTCTGAGACAGGGTTGAATATTTCCCATCAATCTTCTTTTTTTTTTACTGCTGTGTATTTGGCCATGCACACACAATAACAAAAATTGCAGTCTCATATACAACAGACCGAACGTGCGTAACCTCTCTGAGGTTTTTCGGATGTGTGGGAGTCATGTTTGAATAATGTTATTTTAGTTTTGTATGTCTGCACTGATTTCACAAGGAATGTCTGAGTGAGATGTCAGATGATGCTTGAAAAAGCATATAGGAAACACTCGTGGGTTGTTTGCATATTTTCAGTGGATGAATCATCGCACTGGATCTGAGGAGGGAGACCGGGACAAACGGAAGGGGACTGGTTTGCAGTGAAGCCTAAGAAGAATGCTTGGAGAAAGAACAATTGGTTTCGGTGAGTGATATGTGTGTGTTCTAAAAATGCAGTAAATCTGGAAAAATAATATCAATATTTAAAAAAAAATTGAACAGTATAAACTAAGCTGAAAGCAACTTCCTGACAAAAAAAGGAAAGCTCAGGCAGATCAATGTGTTTTTACAGATGTTAAGTGTGAACCCTAAAGCACAAAGGTCCGTCAGATATTCTCAGATTCATTAAAAAAGATCAAAAGAAACCAGTACTGATGTTTGAACTGGTACTGGGGCTCACAGACTTCTCTCCAAAGTGCCGTGCAGTGACGTGTGGTCCGCTGTCACAGCTTGCAGGGGATCTATGAAAACCACAGGATTGACAGAGGGCCCGTCGGTGAACCCGCGGCTGGTTTCAACTGGTCTCTATTAGATTCACTGACTCATGCAACAAGTATAGGAAGGTGGTCGCTATGGTAACCTCTGTCATTTGTCATTACTTTAATTACTGTATTTCCAAAACAAGGTACACGCATCGAATGATCCAATTAGTTATGAAGTCATAACAAAGGTCTATTTGTATTCGTTTGTTGTAAATGTAACTTCTGTGGTCCTTGATTCAGTATATTTAGATTTTTCGGTTTGTGTCAGGTTATACCTCTGTTTCTGTTTCGCTTCATATTGTATGTCCAAGATGCTCATATGTATATTTATGTATCTTGATCTTATCTTATCTCAACTTAGCTTCCTATCTTAGTTTAGCTTATCTTAGTTTAGCTTATTTTATACCTTGGCGTAGCTTATGTTTTCCCTCTATTTCTATTTTGCTTCATACTGTAAGCGTGTGTATGTTTATGGGTCCTATATCTCATATTAGCTTAGCTTAGCTTAGCTTAGCATAGCTTATTTTGTAACTATTTTGTGTTTTGCTTCATCTTGTATGTGCATGAGCATATGAGCATATCTTAGCATAGGTAACCTCTATTTCTGTTAGGGTTTATAGGGTGTATATTTCTGTGTCTTATCTTATTTTAGCTTAACTTGACAGTCCATTTAAAAGGGCAAATGAAAAGCATATACAATAGCCTGTGTTATATATACAAAATCGAACTATGTGTCATAAAAAGCTGCTTTCACAAACTGGGCTAATTTTTGAAAAGCCAAAAGCTTTGTTACAACACAAAACTCAAATTCCTGAATAATTACTCGACTACTTAGATAAACAGATTAGCTCATGTGAAGGTGACACAGGTGAGATATGATGTCATGGTTTCACTCATTTCATTAATCACCCAATAATTCCACAGAGACGTTGAGAAAGATGACATCTGCTCATCATCACCCTCTCATAGACTTTACTGGCTCTTGCTCTGTGCGCCTGCAGCTCCCCCCAGTGGCAGGTCAGATAACATATTGATTACTGTAGTATATATCTTTTAAGTGTGCATCATTTTTCCCTGAGATCTCAAAACAGTGACGGGGGTGTGTGTGTGTGTGTGTGGGGGGGGTCCTCATAGCGACAGTGGCTGGTTAGAGGGGGTGGTGGGAGTCACTGGTGCCTCGTCATTCCCTCCCTCCTCTTACGCAGAAAACATGCTGGACCAGTTCTGGTATTGCACAATACACCAGACACACAGACACACAGACACACAAACGCACAGACACACAGACACACACGCAAGCAGTCAGAGTGAATCACAGCTCTTTGTGGCTATATGTGACCTCATATTTTCTTTTTTTGCAATAAAATTCATAACCTCCAATGTATTCTGAATTTCTCTTATTTGTCAATGAGAGATTATGGTGATGATGAATCTGAAGATGAAGGCAAAGGAAAGTTACTGAGCCTTCGAGTTGCACGTCTCCAAAAAACATGTGGTTTTGATTTACATTACGTAACAGTGCCTCTGTTAGAGTGGGGACTCTGTACGTGCCTGTCAGCACTCAAACCCCAGCCATTACATTTCATCCAAAGCGACTTCCTATTTGTGCATTCAGCATCGATGAGGGGCCATTCAGGGTTCAGCATCTGCCAAAGGAAACTTTGGCATGAAGATGAGGAAGACTGGGAATCTAACCGCCGATCTTTTTTTTTGGTGGACGACGTTCTCCCCCTCCGCCAGAGCAACAATACATATCTCGTTTCATGATAGTCGTTGTGATGCTTGTCAGTGATGACAAGCAAAACTTGTGTGTGTTGAGTGCAGGTTCACAGACCCTGACAGGCAGACTGCTGAATGGAACCACCCGAAGGACAAGTTGTCCTATATGTAATAGAATTTGCGTTTGTTTGACTGGCCCATTAATAAGTTGTCTACTAAAGAGGGTAAATTATAAGTTATCATTCATTGCTGGTAGGTTTATTTATTTTTTGGGGTTTTAAACAACGAAGCTGTATTGCCTGTCCTCTCCCAGAGCCAGTTTAACAGATTAAAAAGGAAAACCCTGACTCTGCCAGATTACAATATCTACATCACTGAACTGGAAGAGAAACCGTCTGAGTCACAGAAATGTGTTGGCAGTGGGCCTCAAATAAAGCAAGGCTGGACTTTCAGGCAGTCTCTCATAACAGTGTAACAGCCTACAGCTGTCATAATATGAGGAAAACTCTCATTCCTGGTAGCCACCACAAGGGTGAAGAAATATTAGAAGGAAACCCACATGCACAGAGGAAAATTACAGAACTGGAATTGCTTTCCTTTGTACCCACATGCATTTTTAACACATCTTGCCACACGGGCAACAAGTGCAACATGAGATTTACATTCCACGTTTGATTGTTGATCATCTGTGTAATTAATACACGGGCCTCCAAAAAGAAAAGTGCATGTTTCACACACCTCAACATGAAGGTATGGAAAGCAGTAAATACTTGTAATTGTAGGCTTTCAGAAAGGAGGTAACTCTATACTTAAACCACATACATGTACGTCACGGAGCACGCAGTTCATATGAGAAAACGCATATTGTGCGTCTGAATACTTACAGGAGAGACAGACATGACTTGCACACACATACACGTACATTCATCTGTGGGAGACTTGCTCCAACGATAACCTTTACGCGTCTAACCCTAACCTTAAACCGGACCCTGACCATGACCAGTTCAAAATCAGCTGACGTTGATCGGTCACCATGTCTTTTTTAAGATTATGGTCACTCTCTGTAAACACCCGGCGTGGAGGGGACCTAGTGGCAGACATAAATGCAAACCAAACAGAGACATACTGGTGTCGGACGTCTTTCTTTCATATGACCTCCTCTTCACCTTTGGCTTACTGCTGCATGTGTTCCAGGTCTGGGTGAACAATGCGATGAACTGATGTGTTTTTGTTTTTTTCTAACTCTGACAACTAGCTTATTTTATCCAGGATCAAACAGGAACATTTCTGGGATGTCCAGGCCGTTTTTTACTGGAAAACCAACTTTGTGTGAAAGAAAATAAAGATGCGGTTCCGCGTCTCCACTGTGTGTTTTTCGTTGTTTCTGCTGGCAACATGGGACCCACAACCCTAACCAGCTACCCACAAAGAGCTTAAACGTTTCCAAGGGGTTGCCAACTTCACAGGTGATCCATCCGAGGCTACGGCACAAGCGTGTACCACAACCAACCCTGAACATGAAAATGTCGGTTCACCTCAGCATCCATCCTCACCATCGACCTTTTGACTGTTCCACGTGTACAAATTTAAATAAGCTTCTTTCCACAATAGCAGCATAGTTACTTAAGTCACAGTATATGTCAGAACCAGATCATGAAGGTGGAAGGCTGACCTCTAGTGTTTAAAATAAGACGTCAGAGAGCCGACCTGGTGTCTGCCTGCCAGCCAAGAGAGGTGATCCAATGATCCATCCACATGTACACAATCCCGTGCACCCAAACACACTATGACCCTCTCCCATGCAAGTGTCCTTTTGCTCGTGTGTCCTCTTGGAGAGATTCTCAACTGTTGATGTGGGCCTGCACATAAGTGGCTTTTGACCTAGCGGGCCAAGAATACATCAGTTTGTTGTGTGGACATGCTATCATGTGAGTTCAGTCATTTTCCTCCAGGAATCACCAGTCTCTCTAATGGGGAACTTAAATGATTCATGGTTGTTTTTCTCTATGTGTGCTTAACCGGTTAACATTTCTTTCCATACATGTACAATATATAGAGTCATTGAACTTATCTGCCTATATTGCCTTTGCCTCTTTGTTTTAAATAGATCAACAGTCAGATGTATGGCACAGCTAATACTGGACCCTAAGCTGAAGTTGACGGGTAATTTTAGAACAGAAGTTTCTAAATAAACGGCTGAATTCCATTTGAGGTAATCTGAGGGATTGAGAGTAATGAAACCTCACCTGATAAAGTGGAGGCAAACCCTGTGCCTGAATAAAAAAGTCTGCTAATCCCGTAAGCCAATAAATGCAGGACGCAGGACAGAAGTCAAACGCAGTTGCATTAGCTGTCCGAGACGACATTGTGTGGGGAACACTGACTCTTCCTCATTGGCACTGCAGTGATTGCAGACAGCTTACTTAAGAGCAGCTTACAATGAGGTGTAGGTGAAGAATGAGGAGTGACTGGAGTGTTTCTTTTCACACTGTGGATCAAGGAAAGATACCAACTGAAATGTATTGTTTCTGAAAACATTTATTTATTCACACTGTCACAGTGGAGTATAAAACTATGTTACCACTCTGTGCATCCCTCTGGTTGTTGACTACACGGACAATTAGAGCAAATACCACCACCGAGGCTTAAAGGTCCCCTTATAAAACCACATTTAAATTCACTAGATCTGGATTTTTATCTGGATATGCACAAATAATGATGACAATTTTGAATAATCTGCAATGTTTAAATCCCTGGATTTCCCTTATTCAGATTTACCAAAAATGTATTGGTTCTTTCCTAAACCACATTACATCCTTCCACCAAGTTTCATCTCAATCCATCAGGGAGGAATCTTGCAATTTTTACATTGCACTCCTGTTTTTGCATTTTGCATTTTGCATTTTACATTTTGCATTTGCATTTACTTACTTTTAATTTTATATCTTTTATTATATTTGTTTTTTGTTTTTCTGAAGTACTATTTGTTTAGTTTTATGTTCATTGTATGCCCTATGCCACCCAAAAGCAATTCCAGGTAGGTGTAAACCTACTTGGCAATAAATACTTTCTGATTCTGATTCTGATTCTGACAAACAAACCCTCTTGAAAAGGGAGATATCTTCCCAACAGCGCCACCTTGACAACATTAAAATACTGCTTACATTTTATTGAATACATCAGAAATAATACTTATATGATAAAGGCTTTTAAAAAACTTTTATTCAGAATATATTGATTTGATTTAGCTAATATCAGTAAGATTTGATTGATTGGACTTATACTTGTAACTGAGTGCCTTTACATGCTGGTACTGATTCTACAACAGGCATCTTGTTACAAACATTTAAATATAAGCTTCAAGTCAACCTTATGACTTATTTCTTCCATAACCTGATTCTTTTTGTTTCTAGTACACCCAACATGGTAAAACATGATGTAGCTGTGACAAGATGCTCCTCCTCTTGTCTGTATTTGCTGAAAAGCATAATTTTCGACCCACAAAAACATTCTTACATCTTTGCCAGCATAATAAACGTCTCACCCTAACTTATTCTTGACGAGGAAAATCACAGTTTAAGATGAGAGGGGAGGTTACGGTACGAAAATAATCAAGAGTCACATGATAAAGCATAATTTCCCCCCCGCAGCTATGGCGGTGGTTTGTGCTTTAAAAGGCTCTCAGTCATGTGTTTATTGTCGTGCCTGGAAAAACCTTGAAATTCTAACAAGAGCGTTTTATTTAGAACTTCGGGTCCATATGCTCTGCTTTTGAATAGACAAGGCTCTTATTGAGGAACCAATCAATTGATGTATTGCATTTCCTGTAAAAGAAAAATAAACTTTTCCCGGCTTTGAGAAAAAGAGATGTTCTCTTCTCTCTCTCTCTCTCTCTCTCTCTCCTCTCTCTCCTCTCTCCTCTCTCTCTCTCTCTCTCTCCCCCTGTCTTTATCTTCCTCTCTCTCTCTTCAATGTGTGTAGCTCGGCCTCTATCAAGAGTAGAGGCTTCTAATTCCTGAGGTGAAATCCTCTTAGGATCTGTGCTCTATTTCTGTTTGGTCTATAGGATCCTTTTTGAAATCTCCATTAGACACAAGCTCATTGGCTGGAACAGACACACGCATGCACACAAAAACACACACCATCCAGCGACAGATAGCTCAGTGTCGACCAGAGCAAGGTTAGCTACTCACCCGAAGGGACGACTTCACTGTGACTGTGGGAGGTAAGAGGAACTTTATTCATTTCACTTATTCTCAAACGCATTCTCGTAAAATCATTTCATAATTGTGAGGGAATGTTTTAAAGAAGATAAGACGTTTAGTTTTGGATTGATGTAATAGAAGACAAGTTGGTCTACCTACGTTTTTTTTTACATATATTCAAGTCTGATTCTGGGGGCCATTTTGATTTCCCATGTGTATCATTTGACATTTACACTGTGTATTAACATTTAGGATCGAATAGAAAGGTTTCGCAGGTTCTGTTTCTTTCTTGTTTTTAAAGCAAAGGCTCCTGCGAAGAACACGAACAAGGAATTCTTTCTGTCTGAGCTGAATTTAGTCATGGGTCTGTGTCTAACTGAAAGTCAGCTGTTCACTCACGGGCATAGGAAATAACAGAGACATTTGTACTTCATTTGCTCGTAGTCTAAGACTAAGCACAGTACTTGTGGATTTGGGGGTTGAGGAGGTCACACAGATCATCAGACCAGATCAGCATCGTGACTGCACGCAGGAGGGAAGACACACTAATTCAAACAGGGCAATTTAATCCAATGAGATACTGGCTCGGCATGCGTCACACTAGCTGCTGGTCCATTGGCCGGAGACACTGACGTATAGTAACGATATACATTCACCTTTTAGACTAGTTTTTCCATGCATTAATTACACTGTACACAGTAAATATATTATTTTAATCAAACCATCCATATTCATATTATTATTCACTGTCTTACATATCATTTGGCTTTAAAATGTACCAGTAAACAGTAACTGAGGGTTCACAGCGAACTTAAACAGATCTCTTGCAGTGCACTAATCCTCTTAGACTGCATTAATTTAATTAAATATCATGGGACTCACTTTATGTCCAGCAGCTAAGTCACAGTGCAAAGACCAAAATCTGCACCGACGCCATTGTCTGCCGGAGAACAACGAAAATTGTAGGACCTTAATGGCGTTGTTGTTTTTTTTATTTTAGAACTCATTATGCAAATCATGTCCAATTCCTTTAACTCATTCTCACCTTTGTCTCACAGGTAGCTAACCAGAAAACATGACTGACAGGATGAGCGATTTGGATGCGAACGTGACCCACACAGGTGAGAGGAGGCTGTTCTTTTTAAATATCTCACAGCAACACAACCTGGTTTCTGTTTGTCTGTGCTTGTTGGTCAGATCTGTTTTTCAGTTATTCAGGAGTGATTTGTACCTTAAGTCAAAATGTGTTTATGAAAAGATATTTTTACGAGGACAAAAGCGCTGTTCACGAGCAAACAGCTCTGAACGGATATCTGAGGAACCTAAACTGAGCAGAGCACAGACCTGATCTGTTTAACTGATGCTTTAATCTTCTTTCTCTTACGCAACACTGGTGCAGTTAGTGAACTTCTCAGAAGGTTGAGATTACCCTTTAATCCCCAGGTCAACAGGTCACTCAGTTTGAAGTCACATATACCTCTGACCAGTTTGTTTCTCAAGAATAAAGTTTGAGAACATGCCTGAAACTACGACCGACATGTCTCCATTAGTCTTTACCGTGACTTACTAAATCATTTGAGATATGAACTAACAATAAACCAATAAAAATAACGTTCTATAGAGCTTTTACAGATTACAAATTGCTAATTTAGTTTTGAATATTAGAAGAAGAATAGGAGTAAAATGATGAGGAACTTGTGCAAATAAAAACATTTTTTAAATGCCTTTCAATGAATAAGTGCAAATTGCTTTTTACCTTTTTTCTATAGGTCCAAAAGGAGTCATCAATGACTGGAGGAGGTTTAAGCTGGAAAGTATGGACCAGGACAACTTGCCACCTGCGAAAAGGGAACTGCTCAGACAGATGTCATCTGCTCACAAGCCAAACGACGACACCAGATCAAATGTAAACCGCAAGGTAGAGCCCACACAAAGATAGACTTTTACTTTGAAGGGGAACAAATACTCTTTGATTCTGATCTGAGGACAGTGTGCTGGCAGTGTAGTGCTACTACAGATTCATGCAAGAAAGAAGTCTGCTGATGAGCTTCTCCAAGTGAAAAATATTGTAGTTTCATGCCCATAAAGGATTGTGACAATTGGTCTAATTCTATTTTTATGTTTCCAGATGAGTGTCCAAGAGTACGAGCTGCTTAAGGAGGAGGATGAAGGCTGTCTAAAGAAATACAGACGGAGGTGCATGCAGGAGATGCACGATAAGCTCAGCTTTGGGCCCAAGTTCGAAGGTGTGCACGACCTGGACAGTGGAGAGGCCTTCCTAGAGGTCATCGAAAAGGAGCATCACACTACAGTGGTGGTTGTCCACATCTACAAGGCCGGGGTCAAAGGTTGTGAGGAGCTCAACAACTGCCTCGACTGCCTGGCCACCGAGTACCCCACTGTGAAGTTCTGCAGGATCGACGCTGTTTCGTCCGGCGCTGGCGAGCGGTTCTCAGACGAAGTTTTGCCTACCCTGCTGGTTTACAAGGCGGGGAACTACTGGGGAACTTCCTGGCCTGCATGCAGCACCTACGCGAGGAGTTCTTCGCCACTGATGTGGAGGCTTTCCTCAACAGCTATGGCCTGTTGCCAGAGAAAGAGATGCCTGGTGCGGAAGATGAAGAGGAAAACGATGTCGAATAAACAACGGGTTTTGGCTGGCGGAGGAGGAGGAAAGGAAACTGTCTGGGATAGAGAGCCTATGACAGTTTTATTATCTCTACTAGTTCAATAGACTTTATATAAAAATGGACGACACTGCTACACACACACACTGGCTCCAAATGTGCAAGATGGCAGAATTCATATTTGGGATACTTTGGCTTCTTGGAGAAGTGGAGACACATCATCCATCTTCATACACAGTCTGTGGCTCACTGGTGTTTTAGGGCTGTCCTTTAAAGGAGACATTTTACATCCAGTTTATGATGGTGCTCTCAAATGTGGGTGTGGATAAGGTGAGGAGATACAGAATGTATTTGTAAAAGAAACACAGTATATCACAAATCCCCCTCATCGGCACCAGCACAAAAACCAAACCAGCGGTAACTATAACAGAGATGTTTTATTTTGTAATGTTAGGAAACGTTGCCTGCTGTATGTACTTGTTAAAATTGTTTCATGGACTTTTTTTGTAGCGTTTGAGTGGATCTGTACACAAGTTATTTACAAATGCAGAATTCGTATAAAGTGACAATGTCCTCGTGTGATAGAATATTAAACATAGTATACTTAAGGTTATTTGCCAAAGTTTTAAGAAGTCGGTTAAAGAGGTTAATAGAACAGGGACCCGTAGGAGTGAAGAGGCCGAAACATCTGGAAACAATTTTGTGTAAACACATCTTCCAGCTGTTCGGTCCAACATAACCAACTCTTTTAAACATCATCAGAGAGAAGAGTTCAATAACAGAAATGAAAACACGGGTTTTCTTAGTGTGATGTGACTCAGCAACAATTCCTAGATGCTGCACTATGGTCAATATTGTTGTTATAAGGGTGGGTTACTATTAAACACTGTGTCCTGGAATATGATGAATCATAGCCTAATATGCATGTTGTCCACAATAGAAAAATAATAAAATTGTACAAAATAGATAAGTGTTGCATTGCATTGACTTAATTTACTAGAAGATCTGCTGATGAAACGAGACGGCCAAGAAAGAACCCATTACATTGTGGTGCAGATCCAGATCACGGGGCGGATCTAGGATTATTTTATTTTTTGAGATGAGGCCTTTTTTCAAATTCATGGATCTTGATTTTTTTTAAATCAGGCATGTTGAGGGGACTGATATTTATGATAAGAATAAATATCTGGATCTAGTGTATTTAGCTGTAGTTTCATAAGGGAACTGCGTGGCCTTGGTATACACTCTACACTCTATAAAACTACAATGGCACATTTTTGTTTTATACAAGATGTAACGTGTTAATCCGTTGAGATCCCTTTAACCACATTTTTGTCTATGGGCCTAAACAGGTGTAAAAGCACTCAGTCTATAATTTAGACTAAAGGTAAGTAGTTTCTACCACCGGATTACCCTCATCTCCCCTTTGACCCCAGTGAGCTGCAGGCTTAACCACAACGTCAAAGTCAGCTAAGTTAAGACTTGTAGCCCTAATCCATAATTTGATATGTCATAAATTAAGTTGTGTAGAAACGGCCAAACACATTACCACACAAACACAACCACTACTATGGGAATTACTTAGCGATAAAGGTGCAGGTAGGTGGATTTTATTTTTGCCTGTCGAGTCACATAACTTTGCAATAAAGCTAATTTAGTTTATAGACACTTTTAATGTCGTTGCTTAATCTGTGATCCCCATATGGAGTGTGGAAAAAATGTACCTTCTCCTCAATCAACACCACTGTGTCACCATCTATATCTTCAGAGGGTCTCAGATGACGGAGGCCCCACTATCTACATCTCACCAGCACCACCAGCATCCGGGTCCAGATGTTAGGGATCCAAACCCAAACACCCAAACTGCAAACATTCACACATGCAGGGCTTCATACCATCGCAGAGGACTTCCCTCCTCTCTCCTCCTGGAGCAGGCCGTCACACGTTAAATAACCTCAACTGTTCGTCTTGTGGAATAGACTTGACTCCCCCGTGACCCCACTTGGCTGCAGGCATTCCAAAACCACAACATGAAAGCCGGTTCAGATTTTAAAGTGAAGACTTGCGGCACTAATCCACAATTTGATATGTTATGAATTAAATTCATTTCTGTAGAAACGGTCCAAAACAGATTACCACACAAACACAACCACCGCTACAGGGAACAGAGGCTCATAATTGGCTCTTACTAATTCTGAAGGTATGTGAACTTTGCCATATTACTTTTCAACTTTTTTTAAATTAAGTGTTTAGTCTCTTGAAAGTTCAGACAGTTTAAGGGTTTGCTTTATGCTTTTATTTTGTTGTCAACTGAAAAACAGTCCCTACAGGTAGCAGCGCCTTTTCTGTTTGAATACTCATAATATATAACCTATGCATGTAATGCTTGATCATGAATATAACGAAGATGCATAGTCCACATATTGACTGTTTGATGAAGCCAGCTCTCCTACAAGATTAATGTTGTAGCAGCAGCAGTGTTTCAGAAAGGCTCAGTTTTATGGACTCTAAAGGTTTTTTGTCGGAGAAGTGCAAACACCATGTGAACGTTACTGTGGATGTAAATAGAAATGTTAGCTTGAGCAATTTTACACTTTTCTAATTCCATTGACAAACAGGGCTATAATCATCTTGACTGTTAGACTGGATAATATGGGATCACACACACCATGCCAGCTTTATACCTTTTCAAATGCAACTCTGAACATGTTTCCAGATGATTACTTAATGGTTTCATATAAATAAGCCCCAATAATTCCTGACATATTGCCTGCAAAGGAGGCTCTTGACTTCTAATTAATCCAAAAGTCAGAAGCGGGTGAACTGTGATGCGCTAACATATTTCTCTGAGGATATACATGTGTTTGTGTTTCCACAGTACCGCATCTGGCATGGTTTGCATAGCCTCTAGCAGGCAACACCTCGTTTTCACACGGTAGCGTGTCTAAGATTTATCAAAACATTTTTCTGAGACCTCCCACCGGAGCCTTCTGAGCAGCGAGAAGTTTTCACGAGGTGCCCAAACACGACCCGTGAGCTCAGCACAATGTGAGAAAGTGACAGCCGCGTTTTCACCCCTCACACACTGCATGCGTGCCACTGCTGGCACACAAAGTTCACGCCGACTACAGAAGCCTCGACATAGGAAAATGCCTCTGAGCTGCAGCCACCCATCATGTATATAATGCATATGTGGCATTATTCCAATATTATTCCAGCAGAGACCGTGAGGGTTCAGCGAGTTCAGCTGAGGCCACTGAGAAGATTCACACACAATATGACTCAACTGTAAACTATTAATAATAATAAACAGCTTATAGTTGTATATGTGTATTTTCCACAACATTCTGCAAAACCCATTTACTATAAATTGTCTGGTTCACTTTCTTGAGTAAGATACTGAGCAGCTTTTGATCAGTTTCTAATTTTGGGGGGTGTTGCAAAGTTGCGTCAGACAAAGCAGTGAACTTGCTTCTTGGAACAGGCCCCAGCTCCTGATCTGACTCATCTCTCCCCTCAAACAAATGTTTACCTCAGTGTTTACCCCTTGTGATGTCCCCCTGATCCCACCCCCCGTTTGTGACGTTCTGATTCCGCTCTCCTCGTTTACACTGCCCCGCTAATTGGAGAACCTTTGTACTTATTGGTGTTTGGACTCTTGGAAAGCTCGGCTGCCATGCTCTAGTTCACCCACACAAAACAACAACAACTGAGGTGATGTCATGGACATGGCAGTGGAGACCTGGTTTGAGGCACTTTGGCCCTTCTGACCAAATATGGACAGCGGATGTAAGGGGCAGTGGGTGCACTATCTGGCTGTCATCATAAATCAAGGTTTATTTTAGTCCCTTTGTGTGGATATTTGTGACACAAGGTCCTCGTGACTCACTATTTTCAGTGAAGTGATGATGTAAATGTTATTGTATGAAGTATTTACTCGTGGTGAGATTTAACTTGCACGCACGTTGACAAAACAAACTACTACTGAATGGAAACACTGGAGATGAGGCAACCACTATAAACACAGCATACCAACGAGTTATTTCTAAAATAATAGATGAGAGAATTATGTTAATCGGGAGGGAAGAAAAGAGAAGGATGAGTGATATGAGGATGTGAACGTGGAGAAAAGCTGCAGATTAAAATACACGTGCACCCCCACATAACACAAGCCACCCTTGGGTTGGTCATACTGGTGTTTCTCACACTGGGCTGACTTCACAAGGCCTTTGATGAATGGGAGATGCGAAGTGGAAGTAGGGGTGTGTGAATGGATAAAAGCACCTGAATCATTGCAACTTCAAAGCTCTTTTGAATTCCTTTCAAATTGAGCGAGAGACAAATCACCGTTGTATTGGTTCAGTGTTATGGAGGGCTTAGAATAGGAAATCGTTTTTTAAGACGAACCACACCTCATCTTCAAACACTTAAGATTGCAGGGTCCGTGCTCACGGGTTTCACTCCCATGACAAGTGCTGACAACAACGAACACGGCTGACTCACATTAAAAAGTTTGTACGCCGAGGTTGCTGTAGGTTACTGTACATTGGTATCCAGGCGTGACAGATGAATGTGAATAAATATCTGCCGCCTGAGGGGAGCCTCATGCCTTACCTTGTGTACGTGCCATCAGTCTTTTGTGTCCCAGCATCACCTTGGTTATTAATCAATAAACCTCTGAAGTGTTTTTTTAAAACTGGTCCAGACAGAATGTGAATACCTTCCAGGCATATGTCACAGGGGTCAGAGTTAATAAATAACTGAGACTGACACTGTTCAAAACAATACAAGCTAATAAAAACTTAATCCTGATTGCAGTACATTTAAAAGGAAACACGTTGTAACATTCCACACAGTCTGCTGCTACGAGCCATAAAGCAAAATGCGTAGATATATATATATATATATTCAAAAAGGCATTTTATATAACAGGATGATCAATTACGTGGAACATATAATCATTTTATTTACTCTAGAACAGAGGTCTTCAACAGGGGGTCCGCGACCCCTAGGGGGTCCGCGGAGGTAGTGCAGGGGGGTCGCAAATTTTTTGGTTGATTAGACAATTTTGTATATTTTTTTAATGAAATTTTTTTTTTCCCACTAATTTTTTTTACACTAATTTTTATTTCTTTAAATACACATTAACATGAATCCAACATATTGTAGCGAAGGGATAAATGGAGGCAGAAGACGTTATCTTTCAGTCAGCAATGCACACATTCAGTGACATACAATAATAAAAACATGAATATATGAACCTGTGTATTATTTGAATAGCTTAGTATTGAATGCACAATAACAGGGTAGCTATGTTTATACATGGCACTAGGCCCAGTTTAATATAAAACACAATTTTATACAATATAAATAGTAGGGGGTCCCAGCTCCATCTCTCCATCAGTTTGGTCCTTGGCCTGGAAAACGTTGAAGACCCCCCGCTCTAGAACATGACACAGGTGATGAACACATTGTCAATTGTTATTGAATATATATAATTCGAATATATATAGATAGCAAAAACTCAAATTTGATTTACTATCGTAAATATTCGTTAATTTTTATTAAAATGTTCTTCCTAAATCTCATTACAAAGCTTCCTCCATGTGTTAAACCAGTGTGTATTTCTGGTAGAGAATACTAAAGGTATTTTAATATATGAAATACATTTTAGGAAATTTTGCCTGAACAATATATGTATGATTGTAAAACTAGTGTAAATCCGTCGTTATGTTGTTAAACCCTCGCACATTCCCAGTACTGTTACAGAGGACAGGACATTGATGAGTGTGTTACTGTATACGATGCAGTCAGAGCGCCCCCTGCTGGACAAATGTGAAAACACAGTTTCTAACCTAACCTAGCAAATAATTCCTTGTTGTCAGTTTGCTTTAAAGTCACAGTGTCAGTGGTCCTTGATTCCTCTGATTTATTTGACTGTTTATACGATCTGAAGTCAAAACAAGAGAGTGTTTTGGACCTGAACAGATCTATTAGTCTGTATGTTGTGACAGTGATAGCGCCACCTGCTGCCAACAAGGAAACAAGCCTCGTTTTACAACTTTAATTCGATTTACTTTACATTTTCACCGCGAAATGAATCTGTTTACCATTGACACGTGATTTTACCTTCAGCCCTCGACAGAAAACAAAGTTACTTTGAATCTTTTATTTTTTGGGGTTCCAAACCTGAAGTCCACGTGAAAAGAAAAAAACTACATTTCCCACAATGCTCCGGGAGCCTTTGAAAACACAAATCCACAGACCGCGCATGCTCGCAGTTGCTGTCCGGGGTAAAAATGGCGGCACTGTTGCTGCAGGAGTTGGGCGACTCGGAGATTTCTAAAATACCCAAACCCGTTCAAAACAAACTGGAGAGGATTTTGTCCGATCAGCAATACGAGATCGACTCTCTGAAAGCGCAGCAGGAGCAGTTTCGAGTCGACAACGGTCAGTAGCTTCCTGTTATTCCGCTTGTTAGCGCCGGTCGGTGCTGAAGCGGTTCACTCGCCGTGCCAGCGTGTGGTTTGACCCGAGCAGAAGTTTGAGTAAATATTTAGATTTTGAACGCACGTACACACCAACCGCACGTGTTCAGTGGTTTCATACGTCTCTTAATGACAGTGGTACACGTCTGTTAGCGGCTCTGGCTGCGCGTGACTGCCGGTTGTCAGTTCACAACGACGTGAAGCTAGCTGATGCTAACGTGACAGTACAATCATCTACTGAGCTACTTTAACACGATTTAGTCTAACTTAGTTTAACCCACGAATAACAAACTTATTACAACACTTATAAGGTTTTGATAAAGTAAATCACCAAAGTGTGAGACTGTTGTTTCGGCCTCATGGACTCGGGTGACACACCGAACGATAACTAATGCAAGTGAGTGTCCAAATGTGATCTTCATGTCTTTGTCGACCTTCCTCCTTCAGAGCAACATTTCTTTGAGAAAGTGAAGCAGCTTGCCCAGTGTCAGGAGGAGTTTCGGTCCCAGACTCAGGACCATCTTAAACTCAAAGATGTGTTTACTAAGCTTGGTAAGAGTGAACTCATTGCAATGTCAAAGCTGACGTAACCTTAACTTACTCTTAGAGTGAATTCAATCTACTTCATAATGTTGTGTCTCTCTCTTCCAGAGGAGGATCTCAAAACTGTGCGTGAGAAGAACAGTGAATATGAGACGGTCCAAGAGAGGCTGTCGTCCGAGCAGGTGAAACAGTGACACAAACGAGAACATTAAGAATGGATCGTGTTTTTAAATTGAACTGGCTTGTCGGCGCACCATTTGTAAACCGGCAATCGATATGGTTATATGAATGTGGTTTTCATTTCAGACTCTGCTGTCGAAAGCCAAAGAGGAACTCGAGGCAGAAAAGCGAGATCTTGTGCGAACTCTGGAAAGGAGGTCGTTGGAAGTGGAGCATGTAAATGGTACCAACATTGTTTCAGTCTTTTGTTTGTATAAACTCACTTTTACTTTGACAGGGCACTTGAGTTATTTTCTGTTGCTCCACCAGATGACTTGAGGCAGCTCAACGATAAGCTGGTGGAAGTCAACACCTCTAAGATGGCCTTGCAGATGAAGCTAGATGAGCTCGAAGCTGCCGAAGTCAACATTAAAGTGAGACACACACGTATATCTTTATCTCACATTTCTTGTATATCTTAAAAAACCCTTTGTCTGCAGAGGAACTGACACTGTCAACAATTATTGCCATTAATTGTACTTGGTTTGTCGTTTCAGTACAAGGAAAAGCGAATGGAACAAGAGAAGGAGCTTCTGCATGGTCAGACATCTTGGCTGAATGAGGAGTTGAAGGCAAAGAGTGAGGAGCTTCTCTCTCTCTCCAGACAGAAGGGAAACAAGATCCTGGACTTGAAATGCTCCCTGGAGAATAAAGAAGATGAGGCAAGTCTCTTTTCTTTACTTACATATAGTTTACTTTATCTTGGCAGTACTAACGAGCACTGTGCTAATGATCTCAATAGTTAATTTGTGAAACTGCATTACGTTATAGAGCTAGCATGCTTAGAGCAGCTACATGTCCGTACAAGAGTAACAACACACATGAACAGAGCTGGTGTGTGTGGAAACTAGTTTACTCTGGTTAACTGTCATTGTCATCTCTTAAAAGCATAATTAATACCCTTTGTTTTTTGTTTTTTTTTCAGTTGAACCGCCTCCAAGACCAAATGGTTAGTTTGAAGACTTCGAATGAAAATCTTCAGAGACAGAGTGAGGACATGATCAGCAAACTGAAAGACGTATGTGGTATTTCTTACAGCCTACCTCGATTCTCGGCTGAATATAAATTTGGTCATGTGTATTCTTCAGAGTGTTTTGCATTTATTGTTTCTCTCTCTGTGTTAAGTTTAATAATTGAAGGTTTAAGTTTATGACTGAATCTGTACTTATTTTAGGCCAAGGAACAACAAGCCAACGTGGAGGAAAAGTTCCGAAATGAGTTGAATGCCAACATTAAGCTCTCCAATTTATATAAGGTATGTTCACGTGTGTCACAACGAGCCTGGCTGGTCCAGTCATGTAGACAAACATAACATGTTCTCCCAGCTCAGCACAATTAGCTTATTTGGGCTTTTATTTGCTCTGAATGTAGTTGTACACATTTATTTATTCTGTGGTTTTAATATCAATGTTAATATTCAGAATGACTTGTATTTGCAGGGTGCAGCTGCAGATGCTGAGGCAAAAAGTGAAGAGTTGAGTCTGGCTGTGGAGGAGCTACATAAACTGTTAAAGGATGCTGGAGAAGGTGTGAGGCCTCCACAGAATAACCACAACCACTAAGCCGCAATCATCACATGATACTTTAATTCTTCCTGTTTTGAATATGCGTTGTTTAGCATTGGGGTCCAACTACAATTTCCTTTTGTTTTCTCCCGCAGCCAACAAGGTCCTTGAGGAGAAGTTACAGGAGAGTAACGGCGCCACAGACAAGACTGTCGCTGAACTAAATGAGAGGATCCAGAGTCTAGAGAAGGAGCTGGATAACGCCAATGATCTGCTGTCGAGCTCTAAACTTAGAGGTCTGTTTTTCTTAACAGTTTTACAGTCTGGACATGTAACAAGTCCATGACAGAAATTCAATCTTGACTTTAAAATAAGCCAACCCAAAGAGATTTTCAAGGAAATAATGACCAGCGATGTGTCCTCTCCCTTTTCTGTCCAGGCCCACTTGGAACATCATCTGTGCTGACAGAAGAGCTAATGATAACAATGTCTCCAACAGCTGCTACTGTGTCCAAGATCAAACCTGGTGTGAAGCTCACTGAGGTATGTGCAGCGTAATTTCACTATTTATTAAAGATGTAAATTTCAGCAATAGCTGTAGTAGAACTTGGAAATGGGCTGGGGAGGATGGTTTGTAAGAAATAGATTTAAGGTCCTGTGAAGTGCCACAAACAGATTCCCAGTATCATGGTTAAAGGTGTTACTTCTGAATTTGGATATACCTCTGTTCTGGGACTGTGGTATGCATTTTCACACTGGTTGCTCCACCATGTGCTAATTGCCCAATAACATTTTTTTTCCTTAAGAACTATCTTATTTTCTTATATGTAATCTGTGTTTTCAGTTGTATACTGCCTATGTGGAGAGCCAGGATCAGCTGCAGTTGGAGCGCCTGGAGAACAAACGAGTCAACAAGTACCTGGATGACATAGTGCAGGAAGTGGAGGCAAAAGGCCCCATTCTTAAACGGCAACGTGATGAGCATGAGCGCATGCAGAAGTCAGTGGCCAGTCTTTCTGCCAAGCTGGAGCAGGCTTTCAAGGTGCATAATCCATGGATAATCTATTTTGTACTACATCAACACAATTCTTGAATTTTAAGTTACTAATCAATGTTTACATGTTTGTGTTTTTTTTTAATTCAGGAGGTGCACCGCCTGCAGAGGGAGGCCGATGAGGCCAACAAGCATTCCTCAGTGTTAGAACGGGACAACCAGAGATGTGAACTGCAGCTGTCCGATATGGCTCAGCAGGTGGGTTCATTTTCTTCTTCCACCTTTTTACTTTTTTTTTATTATATTAAACATGTAAGCTATCTAATTTCTCCAAATGTATCGTTTTTTAATTCATGTTTGTCTTTTCTTCCAGGTACGAGTGCTGCTCATCGAGCTTGAAGAGGCTCGTGGAAACCATATTGTTCTCGAGGAGGATGTGAGCTCAGCCGACATCAGCAGCACATCGGAGGTGATCAGCCAACATCTGGTGACCTTCCGCGGTGTGGAGGAGCTGCAGAAGCAAAACCAACGTCTCCTGGTGGCCCTCAGGGAGCTCAGTGAGGCCCAAGAGAAAGAGGAGTTTGAGGCCACTGTCAGCAGGTGTGTACAAATTAGTTTTCTTTTTGGTCCAACCAAATAGATTAAGCTCACAGAGAGGGAAACGTTTAAACAAATGACATACTGTCTTTAACATTTGGTACAAAACACAAATATATGTTTTTCTCTCTCTAGCATCAGATTCTTGATGCACTCATTATCTCCCTCATAACATTACAGACATGGTGAGCTGGAGCAGAGTTTGGGGAAGGCTCAGGTGGAGCTGGAGTCCCTGAAGGAGCAGCGCAGTCAGCACAATAAAATGACCGAGTCCATCGTGAGGCAGAGGGACATGTACCGTGTGCTGCTGGCTCAGGCAACCGGAGTGAGCTTTCCTCAGCAAGGTAACACTGACGAGATGTAAATGGGCTGCTCTGTAATGGACACAGCACAGGGACATCAGGGACATCAGGAACATCCACATGTAGCAGCTTCTGTTATGATGCCAAGAAATTCAAAGTAGTTGGGAATTTCTAAGCATTTTTTCCCCCCTCTTAAGATGCAATACCCGATGACTTCTCCCTGACCTCCACGCCTCGACGCTCACCTGCAGCCACTCCCACCACAGGAACACCCACTGCTCTTGTCTCCATGGCAACAGAGTCTACTGAAGCTCTGGAGGCCAAGGCTGCCCTGCGACAGGTCAGTGCTACATTTAAACCATGTGTTCACAATTTATAACTGGTTTACATTTTCTGAATCCCACATCTGTTCCTCCAAAATATATGTAGTTTTATTATTTTTATCTATTCTTCCAAACCTGATTGTTATTGTTGAATATTTTACTGTGAAGCAAAAGTACAGATTTGTTGTAGATTAGTATTTATACAAATGTCCCCCATTGCCACCACCTCCTACACCCTGAGCTTTCTCATTACTGCCACTAGAGGGCAATATGTCTATATTGAGAAATCTGCATTTATATAAATGGCCCTGACATGATTCTTTGCCTTTTTATTTTGTTTAATGATAAGAGAATAAGGGTGAAGGCAGGGTGAATGTAAACATTTATGTTGTCACCAGAATGTGTATTTTAGTGTTCAGCCACAATGTGAATGGCCCTAAAGTTACAGATTTATTTCTCATTGATGACTGACTATTAACTTTTGGTATGACACAGAAACGGCTCTTGCTGTGGTGATAGAAAATAATAATATCTCTTTGGATCTGCAGTTGCAGGAGGTGTTTACCTCTTATAAAAAGGAGCGTTTGGAGGGTGACAAGGCGTCGACTGTGCAGAGCGAGAAGTTCCAAGAGCAGCTCTCTGACCTCCGCTCCCAGAATGCCAAAATATCCACCCAGTTGGAGTTTGCCTCCAAAAGGTAAGTTTGAAACAGGAACAACACTGATGTAAATTGCTTTGGGCAAGTAAAGCAAAAGTTTGTCATCTCCAAGAGAGCATAGATCACTAAAAGTGACTTCCATCTCTACAACGCCAGGTATGAGATGCTTCAGGACAACGTTGAGGGCTACAGGAAGGAGATTGCCTCCCTAAGAGAGAAAGAACAGAAGATGATTGCTGCTACACAGAAGCAGGAGCAGACTATCCACACTTTGAATGAGGATCTGAGCGCTGCCAAAGAGAAACTCTCCATGGCGGAGGTTTGTCTTTATTCCACCATCCTTTTGCCTTTTCAAGTTGTTTTTTGTGGCTGTGTCTGTTTTCCTTGGAGTTTTATCATCCCTCCGGGGAATTGTAGCAGTAGATTTGAGACGGTTCAAAAACACTGCGTCAGAGGGAATTGCTTATCTGCTCCTGTGTCTTAGGGCTGCGCTGAGGGCCTGCGTAAGGAGAGAGACCTGCTGAGGTTGGTGGAGTCCACATTGATGCAGGAGAAAGAATCAATCCAGAGTCAACAACAGAGCCAGAACATGCTGCTGACCAACCTCCAGACAATTCAGGTAATCTTAAAGTGTAAATTCTGGTTTCTTGGACATCATGCAAGAACCTTTTACTAATCTTCCCCTGAAGCTCTCTTTCTGAGGCCTGTATGAAGTGTACCTTTTCTGATTCACTTTTTATTTTATTTACTACACTAGTCCAAAAAATAACTCTTTTCCAACACATGTTCACGAGGAAGTGTGTATTTGTGGAGTTTATCCATTGGTATAATCAATGCCCCTAACATTGTCATTTAAGGCTGTCTGTCTGTTTTGCTTGATTTGTGGGAAAGATGCAGTCACATAAATGTCATAAGAGCAAGCTTTAAGTCTTTTGTCTGCAGTCAGCAAATATAACACAACATTTAAGAAAAAGGTTGGTTTTAGAGGACCCAAAACAAGTAGAAAATATAAATAGTACACCTGACAGGGAATGGAATAAGAGGGAATGGTTTGGGCTACATGAAGTTTCATGCAGCTCCTTCTCTCATACACACAAACGTAGCTCATGCTGTTAACTGATGTGTTGTTCTAGGCGACTCTTGAGCGTTCAGAGACCGACACACGCCAGCGTCTTAACAACCAATTGGAGAAGCAGGAACGGGAGATCTCCCAGCTGCAGAAGCGGCTGGAGAACGAGGTGGAACAGCGCCACCTGCTCAGCAGAAACCAAGAAGTAAGCCTAGATTTCCTGATTTAATGTAACGGATCTTGGTACAACTTAAAAACTGTAGGTCTTGTAGTACCTTCAGACAAGGGATATTTTATCCGTACTCTTAGTTTCATTTTTTAATTGGTATGGGCGCAGTGGTCAAACATCATCTAAAGAAGTTTATCCTCAACATCACAGTCATAGCCTTTTAAAAAGTTTCCGTTTGCCCTGTTCAGGCATCAGCAGAAGATGAACATTTCAGATGTTTCCACGCAGGACTTAAACCTATTTTATGAGTGATGGAAGAAGTCTCCCTAGATATCCACTCTCCATCTTCCTTTAAAGCAAATAAACACGGATATCAAAGGGGGCAGAGAATTCAAATGTCTGGTTAGGGTATTTCTCAATGTCCCTGGTTTCTCACGCACAGATCCAGTTAATGGAGACAAAGAGGCAAGTGGAGACGCAGGTGGCTTCATACCAGAAGACCAAAGAGCTGCTGAGTGCTGCTGAGTTGGAGCTCAACTCCCTCCGGCTGCAGCAAGGCAGCAGCGAAGCACATCATAACCTGAGTTGCCCCTCCACACCCACCACCAGAGGTTGGCACAAACACACACCCACTCTCTAAAGAAAATATAACCACACAATGCACATATGAATCCATACATGTATTCGCTCCAAAATATTTTGTAATTCTCAGGGTTATGTCTTTGAAAGCTAAATCCTTTATTACTGCTGGTAAATGTATTGTCTGTGTTTATAATTGTTCACTATAATTTCCATTTACGAGCTAGTTTGTAGTTTAGAGAAGATAATAAAACTCATGGAAATTGTACAGGTCCTGTCTTATTGCATTTCAAATTGACCTACATTTTTTCATGTATTCTTTATACTCGTTAACTCGTGTTTTTCTAACAGTTTATATAAATCAAGATTCAGTAAAAAAAACAAAACAAATTAGGTCATTCTTTCTTTGGGTTTTCAGCCCAGCTTCATAACTATATAATGGTATTTTATTAGTGCGTTTTCTCTGTAATAACACATTCATTGCACTGTTGTCAAGCTGCATCACTCACGTATGCTGCTGATCGTTTCCAGGCCTGCAGGTATCAGATCAAGACAGAGAGCACCTTCAGGGCCGCCTGCGGTTGGCTGAGACCCGCGTAGAGGAGCTGGCAGAGAGCCTGAAGGCAGTCACCTCCAGCATGGAGCAGTACAGAGCCATGGCTCAGAGCCTGGAGGAGTCCCTGGATAAAGAGAAGAAGGTGCAAAACAAACACTGTCTGTCATTGTTTGACCTCCTAAATCCAATTGACTGCAAGCACATAAAAAGTAGATTTAAAATTGTAAGAGTGCTGTAGGAGGCTGGTAAATATGTGTTACACCCCAGGTATTGGTCTGACAGTAAAGTTTTTCCTGCACAAAGTCAGCGTTAAGATTGTTGCCTTTTTTAAGTAAATGTAATCGAGTATGTTAATGAAATGTTTATCAATTAGTCATGAATGATTTTAGCATTTTAAAAAGTTAGTATTGCACATTGGGAAATTTTGCTGGTGATTATTGTTTTTTTTTAAATTTGCAAATGTACAATGTCCAGGTAACAGAGCAGGCCCGCTCATCCATTGAAGCCCATATGAAGGAGGCTGAGATTCGGCACCGAAAGATTGAGGAGAAGCTTCTGGAAGCAGAGAAAGAGAAGCAAGGCCTAGAAGAGCAGAAGAAGATAGCTCTAGCTTCACTGGAGGAACAGGTAAAGTGATGTCCCATATTTAGTCATTCCAAACATTTGTTAAACGTTTTCTTAAAGGTTTTTGACATTTTTCCATCACCACATTTGAATTTTGAGCCTTTTTGTTGTTGATTTTAAAAATATAAAATGTTACTTTCCATTGAAAATGGTTAATCTTTGTGTGCGTGTGTGTATCTCTTGTTAGATAAACAATCTAAGGAGAGGTTTAAGCAACGCTCAGGCATCTCAACAGGCGGCACTACAGCAAGTAGCACTGGCTGAAGCTCAGCAGCAGAAGGCGGTTCAGGACAGCCAGGAGCATGTAAGCACCTTTATAATAATGTGATGTGTATTGTCATGGAAACAAATCATTTTTAATATAAAGTTTCCTTTCCCATTTCCAAGGCTAAGCTGGCAGCAGAAGCACAGGATAAATATGAGCGGGAGATGATGCTGCATGCAGCCGATGTGGAGACTATGCAGGCTGCAAAGGCTCAGGCGCGGCAGGGCGTCGAGCTCAAACACCAGTTGGAAGAGAAAGTACAGAGGGTCAGCACTGAGCTCCTGGAGGCCAGAATCTCCTGGGAGGAGCAGGAAAAGATCCTCAAGGTTGGTAGAGTGTATAATGTGGTTTTAGTTAGGTTCACTTTGAGTTGGCACAGTGCAATCCTAACAATCATTTGTTTCAGGGCCAAATAAATCATCACCTTTAATGTGCAACCGCTTATTTGATCATATTTCCCATTTGCCTATTTTTGATGGAAGTTTATTTCTTTCCTTATCATATAGGAGGAAATGGAAAAGATTGAGAGTCGCTTTGAGGAACTGCAGCGACAGAATGTTCTCCTGCATGAGCAGATCCAGACAATGAGCAGCAAGATGGCCGAAAGCTTGCAGCGTGCCGCCAGCGAGAGTACTACGAACATTTACCTGAGTGAAGAGGGCAAATCTCAAGACCAAGTGCTTGAGATTCTCAGGTAATGCAGCCTAAATCACACTTGTGAATGAACCTGTTGGACAAAATGTATCCAACTACATTAAAGAACAAACATCCTGTAGAAATGTAGCCCCATTTCACAACTGGTCACATTGCTGGTATATTTTCTTCTTCTAAATTTTGGCACCTTGATCTGTTCTCAATCTCAGGTTCGTGCGTCGGGAGAAGGAGATAGCAGAATCCCGTTATGAGGTTGCCCAAGGTGAGACTTTGCGTCATCGGCTGAGGGTGGAGCACCTGGAACGAGAGCTGAAGGAGATGCAGGACAGCTTGAGTGCTGCAAGGGAGAGGATGCAGGTGTGTCTTTATTCTTGTCAACACTCATTTCACAACACACATTTACCAGTAAGCTTGTAACAGCTGCTTGTCTTAAACACGGTTAAGTTGCTGCATTGCAGATTGGCAGACTCAGTTTGGTATGCAGTTCACTCTTGTCAACTAAGAATTTATTCTGTTTGTTTTCTTCACTCGTTTATTTTATTAGAATTCTTTTTATTAATGTGTGCAGCAAAATAGTCTTTTTTTTCTTCTTTTTTTACTCCATTTCCAACAACAAGAAGGTCAAATAAATCGTACCTAAAGATTAACACCAATTTAATTATATCTAACCTGTCCACTATAATTAATACCTAGATTTACCCTATATGACTAAAAGCCCAATGATGATGTGACTCAGGTGACAGCAAAGACTCTGGCTCAGCACGACGAGCTGATGACCAAGACAGAAACGATGAGCATCCTGATGGAGACCAACAAGATGCTGAGAGGGGAAAAGGAAAAGCTGGAGCAGGAGCTGCAGCAAACCCAAGCTAAGGTATCAGTTCCATTTTATTCAGAAATTCCTTTAGAAGGCAGTTTTCCAATAATATACTCGGTGAACCTCCAAATAGACTTGGTTTCAGCTCGTCTGCTGTGTTTCAGTTGCAGAAGCTGGAGTCCGACCTCATGCCAATGCAGCAGGCCAACTCTGAGCTGAGTGAGAAGAGTGGCATGCTGCAGGCGGAGAAGAAGATCCTGGAAGAGGAGATCAAGCGCTGGAAAGCTCGAACGCAGGTCAGTGAAAATACTACACTGATAGTGAGGCCTATGTGCAATGTGAAATTTACCATTCTCCATGAGAAAAGCATTTAATCTCGTTAATGAAAATTCCACGACAACTTATTTTCTCATTACCACTAAATCCACTTTTTGTTCTTCTAGCATTTGGTGAGTCAACAGAAAGATTCCGACCCAGAGGAGTACAAGCGTCTGCACTCTGAGAAGGAGGCGCATCTCAAACGCATCCAGCAGCTCTCTGAGGACACTAACAGACTTAAAGCAGATGTTTCCAGGTATGGGAGAATGAATGTCACAACAACACGTCACACGATATTTCTGTTCCACCTTTCTTATTAATTTTCCAACTCTTCCCAATTTCTCTCAACAGGAGCAGTAACTTAACAACTACCCTACAAGGCCAGATACAGAACTTGCGTGACAGTATGAGTAAGATAACTGACGAGCGAAATTTGCTGAAGAAGGAAGTGGATACCATGAAACAGGAAATCCTGGAGAAGGTTCGAACTATCACCCAGGTCAAGAAGATCGGGCGTCGCTACAAGACTCAATATGATGAACTCAAGGTGGATCATGACAAGGTGAGAGCTCAGCAGCTGTTGTCAGCACAGTCTTTAGACCAAAGCAATTTAAAAAGCCCATGTATCTTTTAGTCCATCTGGAACTGTTGACAAACAGCATCTTTTCTGTGCTAGTTTAAACACGTCAATCCTTCATGCTGTTTCCTCCAGATGGTGGCTGAGGCCGCAGCAGGTCCCTCCCAAGAAGAAGAGGCTCGTCAGGCGTCAGTTCAGGAACTCCAGAGCCTCCGAGATTCTCTAAACCAGGCTGAAGCCAAGACCAAAGAGCTGGAAGGACAGCTGGAGAACATAAACAAGGTTAAACCTAACACACGTGTTTTTCTTAGTGCTCTACAAGTTCCACCGTGAGCACACTGGCCTTTTTTTACATTCATATAATTATTTGTATCCCATCTTTTTTTGGCTTGCCACAGGTGGTCACAGAGCGGGAGACTGAAGTGCGTAACACCCAGGAACAGTCCTCCAGGCTGCAGACAGAGCTGACCAGGCTGAGGCAGGATTTGCAGGATAAGTCTTCACAGGAGGAAACACTGAGGCAGCAGATGACCAACAAAGAGGAGAAGACCCGAAAGGCCCTGGTTTATGCCAGACAGAGGATCAACCAGCTCACTAGTGAGACTTTGTCCTTTAACCATTGGTCCTTCTGATATTGTGCCGTTGCTTGCTTTTTGGGGGTTGAGATCTCACACCTGACAAATTTCTGTCCAGGCTCCAAAGACGCGCTGCAGAAGGAAAATGATGAGCTAAAGCAGCATCGTGAGGAGCTGGAGGTTCGAGTGAGCGCTCTCAAGTCCCAATACGAGGGCCGCCTGAGTCGGCAGGAGAGAGAACTGAGAGACCTGCGAGGTCAACAGGAGCGACAAGAGCAAAGAGATGAGCCACCTGAGGCAGGTCCTAGCAAGGTGAGAGCCCGCTTCGAAGACATTTTGTAATTAACATCCCCATAAATGTTCTGCCACTTTCAAATCTACTTGAACTTTCAAGGTTGTTTATAGAGCCATGGACTCTTCTAAGCGTTACGAGTTTGGTGGTATAATGACTTTGCAGCTCGACCATAATGGCTCCATCCTGATTTTCAGACCCAGGAGCAGCAGAGGAGCACAGAACAGAGGCAGATCAGTCTGAAGACAACTCCCGCTGCAGACAGGGGCAGGTAAGACTCACAACCACTGAAACGACTGCAGTGAAACATGGACATAAAGAAATGAATCTACCACATGTTTCCTACGGTTCTGTGATGTTCGCGAGTACATTTTCTTTGATTTGTTCAAGTTTTACCGAAATCACTTGTGCATTAGAGGAATCTGTATTCATTGATCTTTGCCTGTGTCAGTGCCAGCACCTCCGAACCTCCAACTGCCAACATTAAGCCAACGCCTGTAGTCGCAACAGCCGGCAAGCAGCCGGTCAACCCGGGGAACAAACCCACTCCAAGAGCAAGCATCCGGCCTATGATCACTCCAGCGACTGTTCCCACACCAACGCCCACAGCTACAGTCATGCCCACCTCTCAGGTGGAGACCCAGGAAGGTAAGTCAACAGCTCTAATCAGCCAAATTACTGTGTGAATCTCCTTTCCACTAACTTGAATCTCTCTACAGCCATTCAGTCTACTGAAGGCCCACCAGTGGAGCATGTGACCGTGTATGGCAGCGCCAGTGGCTCTGTGCGCTCGTCCAGCCCCAATGTCCAGACCTCTTTAGCCAGCCCCATGTTGACCGTTCAGCAGACCCAGACACAGACGACGGCATTTGTTCAACCAACGCAGCAACAGAGCGTGAGCCATGCAGAGCCAGCCAATCAGGAGCCACCACCTCTGGTTATTGAGGCCACACCCAGTTCACAGGTGGAATGGCCTTCGACTTCCTCCACCTCATCTATGTTTGCCACTGGTGAGAAGCTTTACTAATTGAAGATGAGTTAATCCATTTGCAAGTCACAGTGCTGTGTTTTTGGTTGGTACAAGGAGAAGAGATAAGCATTTTAACATAGTTTTAAATCCACAAAATGCCACTGTGAAGGAGAAGACTGAATAATCTCCATCAATTCTCTCCAGTTTCAGGAACTTCCTCCATGTCCAAGAGGCCTCGAGAGGAGGAGGAAAGCAGCAGCATGGTCCCTGACACAGAAGCCCCCCCGGAGGACACCTCCAGGGCGCCTATACCCAAGAAGCTACGCATCGTCCAGAGAGTGGGTCCAGAGGTGAGGGAGCCGGTTACACAGAAACCTGTTGGACAACAGCGTTTTCCTTGTTGTTAATGATGTGAAAAGAATTGGTGCAGCTCTGACAGTTTTCTCCTCAGGAGGAGGTGCTGGCTGAGGACAGTGCTGAGGCTGAGGGAGTCGTGCCAACAGACAGTCAAGACAGTGCAGAGGCAAGTCAGGTTGGTCATAGAGAGAATAAGATTTTCCAAGATGTTATATGTATTTGAATCCCTCATCATCATATCATATTTTGATGCTATTAAAGCAAGCCGATAAGGACAGTGTTATCAACCAGAGTCTTTGCAGTAATAAAACTGTCAAACCTACATTATCATCCTCACCCAAACTCTTGTTACCACATGTAGGACATTATGTTAGATGTTAGTCAACAATTACAATCAGAAAACATTTTAAAATATTCATGATAAATGATGTAAATGTCTGTTGCGCACTCTGCAGACGGAGGAGTTTCAAGCACTGGAGGAAGGAGAGGACAGTGCAGCCTCCCAGTCCATGACTTTGGACCAAGAGATGACCCTGACGCAAAGTGACGCCCCCGACCAACTGTCACAGGAAGTTATCGTCATAATAACAGACACGGAGAGTGAGGAGGAGCAGGAAGAGGAGGAAGAGGAGGAAGACGAGCAGGTAGAAAGTGTTTTGTTTTTTTTAAGGGCAAAGCTGCATTAGACACTAGCCACAGAATTTGTCTTTTAAAAATGTCCCTGTCTCTTGCCTAATGATTTGTTCACTGCTCATTGGTAGGAATGCGATGAGGAGGAAGAGGAGGAAGATGAAGACGAGGAGGAGGAGGAAGAAGAGGATGAAGAGGAAGATGAGGGAGGGATGGGGGAGGAAGGAGAGGAAAGCAATGAGGGGAGCGGAGATGGCAACGAGGCCTATGAAGAAGATGACACAGAGGTTTGATTGCTTATGACATATACAGACCTCTGTTACAACTTTGACCTTTTTATACGTCCTCACCCACACAGGCCTTAAGCACATTAACCCCTCCCCCTAATTGAACCTCCTTCCCACACAGAGATTTACGTTCCCTTTCCACCTCACACACTCAGTTTTTCCACAGCGTGCCCCCCCCCCCCCCCCCCCCCCTTTAACTGTAACTTGAATTTTATCCCCGTGTCGTAACTCTCTGTCTGCGTGCAAGCTGTGAGTGTTGACTCTGATTGTTTACTTTGTCACTCTGCACGTGGTTGCACATGTCGTGTGTGGGATGAGACAGTGTCTGCAAAGTGCAGCTAACAGTCGGTCACTTGTAATCTGCACCGGTGAGAGTTGTTCGAAGTTGGGAATCTGCCAAACACTGTTGTCCAGTGTGTTTATCTGTTTTTAACATGACATAATAAATTGATTACTTGAGACGGCATTTACCAGCTGCAACATTCCCTCAAGTTTAAAGCCAAGGGATAAAAATATGCTTCATAATAAATATATATATATATTTATTATGAAGCATATTTTTCAGAGCATGACATTATTCTGCGTTTATTCTATATAAACAAACGTAACTCCAACCATACTTAATAAATAGTTCTTTCTTATTTAATTTATGTAGCTATAAAGTTTGTCAGTGTTTGCAGGATTCTGTACAGTTACTCACATACTTGTATATATGGATAGAATTAGTTTTTTTTAACTGTCCTTTTTGAAGCGCATCTTTGTTCCATATATAGAGAAAATTAATCTGTATCTGGTTTTCTGCCATTTTATTCCTCGCGTCTTTACTGTGTTTGGAAAGATCTCATAACGCATTTTCTCTCATTTTAACCAGCTTGTGTTCTGTATATTTTTTTTTTATTTGACCCAATTAAACTTATACAAATTCACTAGTGGTCTTGTTTCTTTTACCGTCCGTTTTCGTTTATTATTCCCCTTTGTCCTCTCCTTTCTCAGGGAGCTGACGTCACCGACCCGGGCACGGAGACTGAGGAGAGTATGGGGGCGTCTGACTCCACCCAGAGACCAGCGGATTCCCAGACACCCTGCTGTAAGATCCAGGAAACGCTGTTAAACGCACATACGTACATCCACACGCTCCACACGTTACTCACAAGATGTCCCGACATCCAATTAGTTATCTGACACTCGACACGATGACTGGGAAAGATGTAATATGTTGTCGTCTGTCTAAAAGGAAGCGTTGGTGCAACTGTCTGCCAAGATACAGGTCATTTTCATGAAGGCTACAAAAGTGAAACTCATGATTCACATCCTTTGGGTGTGTGTGTTGTAAGCCTGTATAGCTAATGCATTGAAATTGATTTAATCCTAATTTAATAATATAACAAAATCTGGATTAAATAAAGGAGAACTCGAAAGCACTTTTACTTGGCTAACAAGATTTTATAGATGAAGGCTGGAGATGCAGCTTATATCACTTACTCCTATTTGAATCTTTCATCATCCCAACATTTCAATCTATCTTGTTATATTAGTCCATAATATATTTTTTGAAATTTTGAGATTAAAATCTAAGTGTTGTTCTTTCATTTCAAAAATGTTATAGTGACATGAAATGGTACATTTTTGACCTTCAACATGATTTGTGCTGTTAAAATCTAAGAAGATTGTTCGTTTAGGCTAGAATTTAATTAATAGGTAATGTGTGTTTCCATTGGTCTTTGATAAGTAGTCTTAGTGTTTACATTTCTGATCCAGTGTCTGCTCCAAGTCAGATTGACCTCTGTTCATCTGAACTCTTCTAGTCGAAAGCAGCGCGATGGAGATGTTTTCCTCCGATCAACCGATCACAAGCTCTGGTTCACGCATGCCCCAGTCGCCACGGAGACCAACGCAACAGCTGCAAACCCGCCCCAACATCCACCCTGCCCCATCATCAGAACTGGGACAGGTATGAAGGACGAGTAATCTATTCTGTAATAATAACGTTGATGAGAATAGTTACAATAAAGATCATTATATTGTGATATTTTGCACATTTTTTGGATATTTGCTTTTCCTCCAGTTTTCCAAATATAAATCAGACCTGTAAATTAATCGGTCAACAGAAAATTGATCACTTACCTTAATCAACTCATTTCTGTAATCAAATAATCGTTCATTTTAAAAACAGTCTTTTAATGTCTGCATTTCCAGCGCATGCCTGCTCGTCGTCAGACAGTGGGCAGAGTCCCTCAGCTCACCCCCGGGGTGCCGGTAAGAGTCTCATCTATAGTCCGAGAACATCATCAGACCTCGGTGTGAAACTTTGACTGTGTTCGTATCCAACACTTCTTCACCGTCTGTTCCTCTGCAGCAGCACTTCTTCGACGACGACGACAGGATGGTTCCCAACGCTCCCACTCTGGTGGTACCGCACCGTGACGGGTTCGACCAGTACGTCTCACACACATGAACACAGACCTGGAAGTCCGAACTCTCAGGAGACATTTAATGTATCATGGTTATTTGTAGCATAAACATTGATTTAATATGGCTTCTGATCATATTCAACACATTTTTAACATTGATTTACTGTCTTCAGAAATTCTTTTAATATTTTTATTTAATGAATTACTTTTATTTTATACTTTGAAGTATAATAAAGCTTAACATTTTTGCATCTTATTTTTTCATATTCTTATTATTTCTCATTATTTTATCATATGTATGCCCTTTGAATGTATAAATAAGTTGTCAGATCTATATTTTGATATTTTTATTTGAAGGGAAAAAAAAAGGGAGAGAAGTTGAAATTCCATGTAACCGTATTGCACTGAACGACTTCTGTGTGTGTGTGTGTGTGTGTGTCCATCAGTTCTCCCAGGTGGCCGGTGTGCCTCACTTTCGGTTCGGCCCTTCGGACGACATGCCCCAGACCAGCTCGTCTTCACACTCTGATCTGGGACAACTGGCATCACAAGGAGGTACTTCTCCGCTTTGTGTTGTAATAAGTAAAACAACGATAAGCTAAACGGCAACAGAAAAAAGATATCATACTTGTTTTTAAAGCAAAACAATTCTTGTCTTCAGGTCTTGGGCTATATGAAAGCCCCTTGTTCCTCACAACTCATGAAGAAGAGTCTGGTGGACGCAGTGTTCCTACCACCCCACTGCAAGTTACAGCCCCAGGTATCTGCCTGTCTGCCTGTCTGCCTGTCTGCCTGTCTGCCTGTCTGCCTGTCTGCCTGTCTGCCTGTCTGCCTGTCTGCCTGTCTGCCTGTCTGCCTGTCTGCCTGTCTGCCTGTCTGATATGAAGGGAGCAGCGTTCTCGTTATTAACATACTCAGCATATTTCAGTCTCTGTAAACTGTTTGGACATTTTTTTTATCAGGTGCCAAGAACCCAAATCATTGAGTGAATCCACATCTTGTTTTGATGTCCTGTGCTTCCAGTAACCATCTTCTCCGAGTCTGACAGCAGTGAGCACGCCTCGCAGTCGGTTCCCATGGTGAGCACGTCCACACCAGGCCTGCTGGTGCCAGGAGCAGCCGGCACAGGGGAGGACAGAGATGATGTCTTCCTGGAGCCTGACACTGATAGGTGAGACTCACTCCTCTTTGCTGTCTGTCAGTCGGTTTACGTCTTTCACAGCTGTCGGAGCTCACAGACACTGACCTGAGACGCAGCATCAAGTGTCTCATCATTTGTCACCGTTTCCTTTTCCACTGCCCCTGTCCGTAGCTGCGTCGACAATAAACCTTTCTGTAAAACTATACAAGATGCGTTTCAGGATTGTTTTGTTCACGGATGATTTTGCAGATTGCGTTGCTTCGTGTTTTTAATGTATTTATTAATTCTTTTCTGTTTTCTCTCGTTTGTTCCAGGCCCAGTGCTGAAGCGTCGTCGGATCAGGTCGTGTCTCAGGGAGACATGGAGGAGCAAAGTCAGCTGTCTGACAAGGCCGGCCTCCCCTCCACCAGCCAGGAGCCCTCCTCCAGCTCCGCAGGTACAGTGGAGCTTCATGACTGTGCAGCTTTTTTCCAGATGTGAATCTCTGTCATGTAATCTCCTTTTTTTTATGTAACTGTGATGTTCAGCTCTGATTGACACGTTGTGCTTTTTGTGTGTAGATACAAGCAGCGCGTCGCCTAGACCCTCCAGACCTGGAACGAGCAGACAGCTGCAGCGCTGGCCGGAGAGCCGCGGCGGCCGGATGAAGAGAGGAGGTAACACCTTCAAAAGTAAACACACCTGATTGGTTATTTAGGACTAAACTGGTGTAGCTCCAGTATATAATAAGTGGAACTGGGGGGGGATGTTTCAGTATTAACAACAAATCCTAACTATTTCTATCTCAAGAAACGTATCACAAATGTAATATGAACATTTCATAATGTCAATGATATTCTGACTGAAAAGTGAATGTGGTAGTTTAACTAAACTGTGCCCAGACCTGTGTATTGGTACAGAAATGTGATTGGCCATAGTCGACCACAATTATAAGAAAAAAAAGAGTAGACTACGCGAGTAAGAAGCTAAATCAACAATAAATGTGTTTCTTCCTGAGAACATTCCCTGGTTTACTTCAGTTTACTAAGCTGCTGCAGCAACTCACACTTTGTCCAGTCAGCGCTCAGCCGTGTGATTTGCAAAGCTCTGAGTACTCGTGTTCATCAGCTTGTCTTCAAATGCCGTCGTATGTGCGCTGCTTCAGTGGCTCAGGATGTTCCCATGAACCACAGGGTTCATGTTCAAGTGTGATGAGGGATCTTTGTAAGTTAGAAAATCCAGAAACTGGTTGTATCACGCTTGTCTGATTCTAACAAACAGGAGGCTTCCACACAGACTTTTACAACAACACTGATCTTTATTGTAAGTCAGAAGTTAAGTCCCAGATTTTCTAGAAGTTCTTGCATGTCTGAAAAGTGCGACTAAAGTAATTAAAACTAATCTCTCTGTCCCTCATTCTCTTTTCTAATGCACATTAATTGCAGTGTAACATGTTTTTGGCTTTTATACATGTACGTGTTCACAAGATTAATTTCCTGCATCATGACTAACTGCACACTAACCCTGTTTCATTTTAATTACAAGTCATAGCCTTTAATACACGTTGGTGTGTGTGGTTGAGTTTTAATATCGATTTTAAAAAACACAGTTCGTTCATTACAGTTGCAAATACAGAATTTTTCCATCGGTGTTACAGGCTTTGTTTGAAATGATATTTCATGTCAACAGGTCAGGCGTTTCCTTCTCGGGGAATACACGGGAGACGATTCGCCAGATGAAGCGCTCATCCAGGAAACTTGACGACCACGACCGGACGACTCGTCATTCCCTCCAGAAGCGTCCCACGTCCGTGTTCAGATTCTCGACTCAGTCCTGATGGTCGTTCACGTGCTCTGAAGCCTGTTGATTTTATGTTCTGCTTTTGTTTTTAATGTACTTGTAAAGTACCTTTTTTGTAGTCACGCTCCATGCTGATGCAGTGGG
Source organism: Reinhardtius hippoglossoides (assembly GCA_006182925.3). Taxonomy (NCBI): domain Eukaryota; kingdom Metazoa; phylum Chordata; class Actinopteri; order Pleuronectiformes; family Pleuronectidae; genus Reinhardtius; species Reinhardtius hippoglossoides. The sequence continues at coordinate 21,028,457 of CM031683.1, read as the reverse complement.
TTTTAATAGGGATGTAATAAACGATAAGAAAATTGGTGAGAAAAAAAACAAAACAGTCTCTGCTTTTCATGTCCTTGGGCATTTGATGAAGTCGCTGCTCCGAGGGGACACGCTGGCGGGCGCAGCCGCCATGACGGGACGTCCACCATCCAGCCTCACGTTGTAGGATTTGGCTGCAAAAGAAGCAAAATGGTTATTGGATGAGTTCATTGTGAATTTTAAATTCATGAAGGGCATTTTGGATGTTTTTTAAAATGCATGTGCCAGTTTCAATTTCAGTGAAAATGAATATCAAACAGTCCTGGCGATGGCGTTTTTCGGGACATTAACTTGGCACAGTTTCTGGCGAGTGCAGGGTTTGAGTTTTAAGAGGTGTGATGTGTCAGGAATGATTTATAACACTAGACAGTAAAGCCGTCCAGACATAACTCAAACATAACACTTTAAACTCTTTATAAGGAACTATAGGATTGTTTAAAATATAGGGGACATCGTGGAAACAGAACCTTTTCTTGTGGTTTTTCTCCGTGATAAACTTTTAGATGAATGGAAACCTCCCTCAATGACCTTTACATCTGTCTAATCCTCCACTCCACCCTAACACACACCCACACACACACATGGTTTCTGTTAGATGTCCCAGACATGATGGGAATGAAGTTAAATGTCTTTCAGGCTGAAATATGAAGGATGCACATTTAAATATAATGGACTCGGGAGAGAGTTTCTACTTCATTTCTGTAAATTGACAGGCTTATATTGAAAGCAGTGTTTTTTTAATAAGAGATTGAGGTTTTGATCTGAAGTGCACGGAGCTAAACTAATATTTTCCACTATGTTTTCCTTTACTGAAACGAGGAGGTTCTATGTTTTCACCCTTGTCTGTTGGTTGGTCTGTAAAAACTACTTGATGGATGAGCATGGAACTGGGTGGAAGGATAAGAACCCATTAAATGTTGAAGTTACTTTAACTTTGTTAGAGAAAGTGTTTTGCAACGTTTTTGTTGATTTTCTCAGAATAATTATTGGACCTTGCTGAAAAAAAGGCTGATATTTATCGGCAATTTTATGCAGATCCAAATAAGAATCTATATCCAGTGAATTCTAATGTGGTTTCAAAAGGGGACTGTTGGTATTTGTATGCATCTGTTGAGATGGGACCCACTGGCTCCTTTACTGGTGTTGACTGTATGTGTTGTCTTACATTTGGAGAAGACGTAGTATTTGTATCCCTCTGGTTCCCTGGTGCTGGGCACGGACACAGCGGCTGTGACGGCGGTGGGGAAACCTCTCCAGGACGTCCGGATGCTGATGACTGGGCCTAGAGGAGACACTGGAAACACATCAGTGTAAAACGAGTGAGGAAACCACAATGGGTGTCACAGTGTTTTCCTCATCCCAAGTGTTTTGGCGTTGACAAAATCCTAACCCTGTAAATGTTACACATGCGGTTTGTTATTTACCACACTATTTGCAACATGGACCTTTCTGCCCTTTTCACCTTGTAAAAGCATGACTCACTCTTTCAGGGAACTGCACGTGCTGCGACACGGTCAACATGTTGATGTGCGTTTAAGCAAATCTGTTCAAATACTCAGAACACCCAGTGAGTCACCACAGCTACTGTTCTACAGATGAATTTTTATACCTGCTTGTCGAACCACCCGGCTGCGGACATTGTACACGACGTACTGGACTTTCCTGCCACATGATGGACTGGTGCCAAACTGGTATGAGTATTTCTGGACCAGTCCCCCTGAAAGAACCAATAATAATCTCAGAATCGATTCAATAAAAAAGGGTTTTGTACAAATAAGTGTTTTGGTTAAATTAGGATGAAACACAGCGACAGTCCTCACCTCTCTTGAAGAAGTAGACGGACTCTCTCCTCCTGTTGTACTGAGGCACAGACAGAGCAGCGGTGATGTGGCCCCGCAGCCCGTCGAAGCCTGTTGCAATTACTTGAGGATAACCAGGGTCCAAAACATCATTGTCAAATCTCCAGTACTGAGATCCCTGCAAACATCATGTGAGCACAAACGAAAATGTTAGACCTTGAGGATGTACCTTGAATTTGAAGCAGCAGAATAAATTTATGACATCCATTAAATTCCTCAAATCCAGCAAAAGCCCACGTTAACTCAGATTAGGGGAGAAAAGTTGACCTTGAACATGTATGTTTTGCCCTGACAGCTGCAGCGTGTGAACACAGTGTCAATGGGGGATGGGACTCCCCACACTTGTGTGATGCCTCTGGCCGGACCTGGCTCCCTGTGTCTGTTCAGGAACCAGAAGTAGTGTCCTGTAAAAAATAAAAAGTATGAATAAAACACATGAACACATCATTTGATATCGTGTAAATCAGGGGTCGGCAGTGAGGACCTTGGCACTGACCTCTGAAAACCACCACCGTGCCGTTCCTCAGGGTGGTAACTGCACCCACCGGCCGCCCGCTGCACAGGTTTGTATCGTTGCTGTCATCTGGAAAAAAGGATTGATTGGATTGACGAGTAATACGACTGATTGAACCATTTTTTTGTTTCAAACTGCAAATAGTTGTGTAAAAGGAGCATCTTTGCATTTCTATCAAATTCATGTAAAACAGATTCCACACGAGACACAGGAAACTGGAACTGGAGTCTGATGTTCTCACCTGCCTGGTAGTCTCGTGTATTGTCTATGTTTAGATTCTCTTTGGGGGGATCTTTGACCAGAATTGGTTTAGCTGGCGATGGCGAAGGCTCGGTTGGGGTTCGTCTGGTTTGAGTTCTTGTTGAGTTGGTTCTCTTGGTTGGACGTTTGGGTTGTCTGTGGGTTGACGGTGCGGGTTTGCTCTGGGGTTTGGATGGTTGGGGTTTCTCTGTGGGTTTGGACGGTTTGGGTTGCTCGGTGGGTTTGGACGGTTGGGGTTGCTGGGTGGGTTTGGACGGTTGGGGTTGCTCTGTGGGTTTGGACGGTTGGGTGCTCGTGGGTTTGGACGGTTGGGGTTGCTCGTGGTGACGTGGTTGCTGGGTTGACGGTTGGGGTTGCTCGTGGGTTGGACGGTTGGGGTTGCTCGGTGGGTTTGACGGTTTGGGTGGTTGCTCGTGGGTTTGGACGGTTGGGGTTGCTCGGTGGGTTTGGACGGTTGGGTTGCTCGTGGGTTTGGACGGTTGGGGTTGCTCTGGTGGGTTTGGACGGTTGGGGTTGCTCGGTGGGTTTGGACGGTTGGGGTTGCTCGGTGGGTTTGGACGGTTGGGGTTGCTCGGTGGGTTTGGACGGTTGGGGTTGCTCGGTGGGTTTGGACGGTTGGGGTTGCTCGTGGGTTTGGACGGTTGGGGTTGCTCGGTGGGTTTGGACGGTTGGGGTTGCTCGGTGGGTTTGGACGGTTGAGGTTGCTCGGTGGGTTTGGTTGGGGTGACTTTCACTGGATCTGCAGTGGTTACTTGTGGTGTAACCTCATCTGTGGTATCGTCCCGTGCTTCAGATGTGGACGAGGGAACGTGAGTCGTCGGGGCATCGGGCTCTGGGGAAACACTGGTGGAGGGATCTTGAAGGCCCGTTGTTGAATCCTCTGAGCTGCTCTCAGTATTTAGTGGATCAGGGTTGGAAGTGGTTTCTTCAGGGATGTTTGTCAAGTCCAGCGTGAACTGTGACGTATCCACGGTTGTGTCGTCCTGTGTGAGTTCTGTAGATGCTGAAGCTGCTGTGGTGAAGGGAAGTGTTGTGACCTCTGGATTACCAGTGGTGGCTTCCGGCAGAGCTGTCGTCTGTGCTGCAGGAGAAACGTCGTCCTCTGGTTGGACGGTTCCCTGCCCTGCTGTCTCCGGCTCTGGGCTGCTGGCTGTCCTGTGGGCTGCAGAGGTTGGTGTCGGCTGGTCGGAGACCTGCTCTGTCGTGGCCTGAGGGAGGGTTGTTCCTGGATCACTGGAATCTGGAGTTGAACATGATTATCAAATGTTAGGTTTGATTAGATTAGAATCACCCAGTTGTATCAAGACTTATGTCTCCACATCAGTGAATATCATGTGAAAGAGTGGTGTTCATCCTCCAGCAGAGTTCAGAGACATGGAGCATTGAGATGTGTTTCCTCTCCCTACCTGTGCTTCTATGGGGGCTTCTCCACTGGCCATATCAAGGGTGGCGAGGCTGTCGTCAGCCTGCGTGGGTTCATCAGTCTTCCTGAGAAATACTGTGACCGTCTCTGTGCTGAACTCCTCAGTGTCCGTCTGCAGGGTGGGTTCAGTGGAGACGTGATCCAGGGGATCAGCTGTGGACGACCCATAACCACTGGTGCCTTCTGGGACTGGACTGGTCTCCTCTTGTCCAGTGTTGGTGAATTCCTCGTCCGGAGGGAGCTGGTTGTTTGTATCTAGAGAAATGAAAAGCTGTGTGAACCCACAGTCATAAAAACAACTGGAGAAAGAGCTTTGGTAGATTTATCATCACTGCCCACCATCACTGTAGTCATCTGGTAGATATGAGGTTGGACCAACCAGAGGAGTTGAATCTTCATCTGTAACAAAACAAATCAATGTTCAGTTTCAACACCACTATCTTTATTTCCCCTGTACTTGTTGGTTGCACATCACTGAGGCTGTGACTCTCCACATGGAAACATCACAACTTGTCTTCCTCCTGAGAAGGAAGGTGACAGGGATGAAAGAAACTCCACCCTCTTGACTATTCCAGGCCAGCTCCTGAATTAAACCTATGGAGAAAATGTTCTGTCATGGTTTCTTGGCTTGGTTCGGTGCTTTCCTCTCTTGCGACTGAGCCTGTGCCGGTAACCCTCCCACACACTCATCACAACACTGCTGCCTTGTGTTTCTCTTGGCCTGAGCGCCTTGTTCTCTTGGCTTGTCCTGGTGAGACTTGGCCCCTCGAACGAACCACAACCACAGAGGTGTGGTGATCGACGGTAAATGTCGTAAATCCTGTTAAATGAATAAATCAGTGATGATAATGTAACATGGGAAAGTAGAAAGGCAGTAGAGCACATACTGTACCTCCAACTAGAACCAATAATCCCCTTAAACTCAATCCAGCTCCACCAAATTGCTCACACTTATAGATATCAGTTCCCTAAAGGTGCCTGACTTTTTCCATCAAGATCCATGAATGGTTCTTTGTGAAATGCATCTCAAAAGGTTAAAGAAAGGGAAAAGAAAGTCCTGGATCTGCCCCCCCCCCCGATCCAGATCCACACCAACATTTAAATCCCTGACCCAGACTGCATCCTTCTGCCAAGTTTCACGATAATCAGTTCTGTAGTTTTTGTGTTATTTAGATTACAAACAAAGAGAGATACAAAAGGTATAATAAGGTAATACAATTACATACAGCTTCCTTCGAGTACATTTCAAATAGTCACCTGGTTTGTTTCCCTCGCTGGATATAGAAGGCTGCTCCTCTGGTCCCATCAGAGACTCTGTGGGAATGTTTCATGAATAATAAAGATTAGCGAGACCTGAAAATATTTTCTCTTGAATCCTAAAAAACTGAAAACGTACAAAGAATTCAACCTGTTGCCAAGAGATGTATACCTGTGGGTTTGTTATTGTTTACACTATCGCATGAACTAGTCTTCACTGGTGCTGTTGCACTGGCTGCTCCACTGATTTCCTCTGCAGGAATTACCAAGACAGAAAATATAGTCAAATGGAAACCAACGCATCGGTGCAGCTATCATTGCACGCTTCTCCATGCACGTGCACTAATCTCATGGTGCAGGTGAGAGAGGTGAGGGCTGATTTTAACATGCAGCCATGCTTTCACACAAGCATCCCTGTATTCGCTGGTCACATATCAAACGACCACCAAATGTCAACAGACGACACCAGACCAGACGATGAATGACCACTTAGTAATGACAGAAAATATTACGGTGATACCACAGAGTATGAAACGGCGAAGGGGGATGTGTGGACGTGAACATGCAGAAAGTGACACGTGATGAAGATCATGCTGAACGAGCTGGACGAGGCTCACCCTCTTCATCACACTGGCCCGTGTAATCTGAACAACACTGCTTGAACTGGGAGCAGTCAGAGTCGCAGGTGCACCGCCGGCCTCTCTTGAAGGATTCTCCACATCGACCCTTACATGAGCTTTCTGTCGCACACAAACAAAGCAGGGCTCAACACACTGTACAATAAGACCACACAGCGCTGAATACATTCATCACATTAATGAGTTATTCAAGGTTATAGTATATGACACATTGCTCTCTTAGTAAAACATGAAAATCACAATTAAACATCGATCAGTAAAAGCTGCACGAACGATAACAATATAGTTTTAATTATATCAGGAGAATAAAGACTCACTTGTGGTGCATTGAGATTCATAGTCTTCGCAGCACTCTCCATAAAGCAGGCAGGTGTAATCACACTGGCACATGTAGCCCCTGTAGTACTCACCACCGCATCGTCCTTTACAGCTCGCTGCAGAAAATCCATTGAAAGTCAAACGACACACACACTTTTAAATGTTCCAATATTTTTTCTCCAATAACCAAGTCTCTGCGAGGGAACAGGCTATTATTCCACCAGAGTGGGTCGACCCTCTGCTCTATCCTTATTTGCAGGGTAAACATGAACGAGTGACAGCTCAGCAAACACACAACACCAGGAAATTGCTTCATTAAAAACAACTTGCTTCGTGTGTGTGTGACTCTCAGAACACAAGAAAATACACTTTCGGTCAAATATTCCCAGTGCGACACAAGTTATACTCACACTGATCTGCACTAAGTGTCAAGGCACATGCCAACAAAATACCAGCACAAAGCAAAGTGGAAGACATCTTCATTTCAACCTGTGAAATGAGACACAAAATAATAAATGCATCAGATCTTGTGTCAGTGGCAGATTTATGTAAATCCTGTGAGATCATATATAGAACTTTACTTTCAGGTTAAGAGAGAACATGAAAGTATCTTACCTCTGTCTGCTGCTGCTGCTGCTGCTGAAGTTCAGACTCCTGCTGCTTTTAAAAGCCTGTGAAAGGCCGGCCCGGCTGGACGTCCCTTTAATTGGCGAATCCGGTCTAATTAAAAGTTGTGGTGAGCTCATAGGCTGTATAGGGAGGATCCTCCCGTCCAGACCGTATAGGTCCAGACATCATGATTCCCCGCAAACAGCTGGAGGCACGTCAACACACATCTGTGCCAGACAGACGGCTGACCTCACACACGTCTGGGCGAAAGCAAAAGTGTGTGTGACCTGTTAGTCACACGTGGGTGGACGAGGCACATTAAAATCATCATAGACGAATCAGGTGTCAAACAAGTTAGATACAGTCAGTGGTTCATTTCTAATGTGATGCATCGTCGTACATGAGAGCAACCAGTGGTGGAAAAAGTATTTTCTCGAGTAAAATTGGCAATACCCCACTATATAACCACAATTACACAATTAAATCGTGTATTCACGGTCATAACATTTCCTGATATCTTATAAACTGTTCATCTAAATACAATCTTAATCTCTAAAGTTGGAGCTGTGAAATAAATGTGTGAGAGTTGAATTATTGTCCCTGAAATGTTGTGAAGTAGAAATTAAAAAATATATAGCCTATACAGTCCTTGAATAAATGTCCCCGTTTTTCCACCACTGTGAAGGACATTGTTTGTAAAGAGCCATAAATGTGGGTTTAACTATATTTGAGGTTTCTCTGAATGAGTATTTTCCATGGTGGTATATAGTCAGTGAGTTTACATGCACTGAAGTAACCTGCTCACTGTTCCCTCAGCACAGTGACCTTCAGCACAGTGACAACTTGTTCGAGGACCGTTTGTCCTTGAATGCACCAACAACTACACTGTTTTAAATTTGAACTTCATAACAATAGATCAAATGGACATTATTACTTATATATTTGAGCCTGTCTGGTATCCAGGGCTCAAACCAAACACCATCTGTAATCTGTTTTAATTTCCTACCATTGTAAAACACCTTGAAATGTGGATTTGGAAAATTGCTCTATAGATAAAGATTAGTATTATCATATTATCGTGTATACATTATTATTGTCATATTGTATTATAGTTTATTTATCTTATTATTATTATTATAGTTTAGTTTAGTTATAAATTTCCTAAATGGCATCTATCTATGTTTGAGGCGTTGATGGACCATATCAGGTCTGTGGTATTTTACAATCATGTCATGGTCCAATTAGAGGAGAAGGCCTCATTAGTGCACTAGTGTCAAGGAGATAATGACGACAGGGACTCGGCCTCCTGGACACTCACGTCAACACAGAGGACACACAGTTCATCCACTGCAGCACCGTGGAAAGAGGAAGTATCGAGCCCCTGTCACATTCAGATGAATATCAATGACCTTCACACATCAACATCATGCCACACTGAGAAGTGCACTGGGTTGGGTTGAAGTCTTAAAAGTAAAGTCAATGCGCCCCCTTGTGGCTACAAGGTTGTCTGAGTGTATTTTCTGCTCTGCTCACGGTTCAAGGTGCAACATTTGCAGGTTCGTTGTCCTAATTAAAGTCCAGTAATCAAAGGTTTCGCAGCGTTGTCTCATTTTACTAGATTATTGCCTCCAGCCATTCATCCACCATCCATCCACACTGGAGGCCTGGAGCTAACCCCGGGTGGCACTGGGCAAGAGATGAGGTAAATCTATCACAGGACTATTTTTGTGTAATAATAATTAAGCAACAACAACAAGAAAAATACAAAGACATTGGATTGTATTGCTTTAATACGAACAACAACAGCACGGATGTTTTGCTTTGATTAGATCTTTGCAATATTTGATCAATACTGCAGATAGCAGACTTAGCATTGATCAACATGTATGATATGTTTGATCGTCAGGGATTTTACTACTTGTCTTTACAGTACAAGGTGGCTGCTGTGACTTCCAGCCCACGGAGAGGCAGAGACCTGGAACCACAGTGACTGTCTCAATACAAGCTGGTGACAGTGCAGACCGTCACAACAACGCGCTCATTTCCACAGTTGGGTGTTGAACACAGGATCTCCTTGAGAATAGAGAGAGCCTGCCGAGAGGAAAGTCTGGATCCAAAGCGGTTCCTGTGTTCATGAACAGCGGAGGCCATCTTTTGTCTCTGCAGCTTTAATCCGCCGGCCTGTTATGTTGATGTGAAAGAGGCAGAAACGTGGAGACACACAGGAGAGGAGATGCCGAGCGTCAGGGTGAACACGTTAGTTCTCAGTTGAAAGAACCCCAATAATAGAAGCTCAGGAAATCCCCGGTTGCCTGCAAAATTAATATAATGACGTTGACTTCTAAACAGGAAATAACACAACAATCTATCATTGAGATTAAAAGCACACTACTTTGTCGGTACAAATTTGTACCTAGAAATCCGTGATCCGGATCTGACAGCAGTGAAATGGCCTCCCCGACGACAGCTCTTCATCTGGCACCTGCAAAATCCAGCAGAAATAATGGCACCGCCTGTCACGGTGTGTTTGTTTACAGTGTATTGATATGGTGATGAATGAGATCGTGATCAGAAAGGACCTTTAGAGGGAGACAAATGAGCACGTGGGGGCGTCTGAAGCGACGCGTCTGGATAAGAATAGAAACGCCAACAGGTGGCAGGGGCTGATGATACATAATTAAATTCATCAGCTCGTTTCATTTTATTTGTGAGATTTCACTGCGGATTTAAACGCTCAAAAGATTATCTTCAATTTCATTTGTGTGCGCAGATGGAAGAGAAGGGAAGGGACACGGCCAATGAGACTGTTTACGAAGAGTCAGGGTTTGTGTGTGACCACAGCTTTTCTATCTGTCGCACACTTGTCTGTCATCTCACACTGAACATATGGATAAGCTACATTACATGAGCTAAATCTTGTGTGTTTTACGTCCAATGTCCTCACAGATATCTGAGACAACACGTTCTCCTCTCGGCTGCAGCTCAGTGTCACTCTGAAAGGTGGAAGTGATCTCAGTCACTACAAAGGAAATAGAAATTAACTCCAGCCCTGTAATGAGCGACTTCACTGCCTTTGACATTAAGTTGTGCTGCAGCCGTTATTGATTTGAACATCACGGAGCATCAGCAGCTCCAGCAGAGGAGTCTCACAGCTCTGGTGTTTGATGTGTAAGAGCACCTGAAAGGTCGTGTGGACTTTAGTCACAGCAGCGTTGCATGTGGCAGGACTCGCACTGTCAACCAAAACACTGAATAAATATAAAATTATATATATTATCTCAGACCCTCAAATATGCCTGAATGCCAAAACGGAATATGTTTTGGTTTTGAACTGTTGGTCGGACAAAACAAGATGTAAAAAGACATTTTATAGAGAAAATTATCAACTTAGAATATAAAAAAATAATCTGCTGCTTAATCAGTAATGGAAATAATGCTATTTTCAGCCCAATGAGTCATTTGTCAAGTTTCAACCCAAGTTTCATTCATCTGTCTTATTCTGAAAAGAAAAAAAACACTAATGGCACTCAGCAAACCTCTTCCAAGGCCCAACAGTCCCCTGGAAATCAATTAAGATGCAATATCACTTTAATGTTTCATCAAGATTCATGTATTATTCCCTCAGAGTTGATGAAAAGGCCAAAACACGGCCCCATCGTGCAAAGTTTAAGAATGTGATAAAAAGAATCTTGGATCCAACCCAAAATTTAATTATCTTTTTTTTTTTTTTAGATCAATGTCCCATCCTTCCACCTAATTGTGTGGAAATCTGTTTAGTAACTCTCTCACATATAGGGTCCCACTGGTCCGTGTTACTTAGTCTACGAGATCCGCAGCAGTAACCCAGATGACAATCATATGAAGTGCCATTTTACTTTTTCATCACTATTCTCTATTCAACAACATATTGGCGAAGTGGACAGTTCTACAATTAGCTGCAGGGTTGATGAGACCCTTCTGCTGCAAGAGCGATATGAAGCCAACTGTGTGTCATGACACTAGAGCATCAGTGGTTAGTTTCCCTAAACTGCCCCCACATCAGTACAGGCCGAGCTTTACATTTCAGACTCAAGGTTAAACTGCACTTTGTTACCGGCCTGACTGAGGACGGTTCTGCTGTTTACAACCAGCATCTCACCAGAGCTACAGCCGTTACCTCCCCCCAGGACGACTGTCACCAGCCCAGTCATGTTATGTGACATCGATGAGGAGGTTCACATAGAGATAAATATATTCCTGTCACTCAAACGTATCCTGCACCGGCACGATAGACGTGATGTCTCGTTACCCTTCAAGCTGAACTGCTGTCACACGCAGACGTTTGGTAATGTAGGTTCAACCTGTGCTAAAATTATATGGCAAAAGTCTAATCACAAGATAAGTTGATCTGTATTCCACCAAATCAGTCCTCATCAATATATTTATTTTGTAATAGCATTTCTGCTCGTAAACAACTGGGCACAAGAGAATGCTTATTTCTTAGCCAGTGAAATCAAGCTGTTCCTTCTCCTCTCTTATAATGAACTGTGCTGCGCAATTTAGATCGTTCACTCTGATACTGATGCTGGAAAATAAATTGATGCTGCAGCTGAATTCTAAAAACTGGAAAGAGTCCGAATTAAAACATATTCCTACCGTGCCAGAAAAGGAGAAATGGATCAGTATCACTTGATGATATGATAAATTATTATTAAAACATAAAAATGTTCATGTTATAACATGATAACTCTCATTTATATGAGTGTAAGTTTTATGATTTCACAATAATTGATCAAGGTCAACACCTTATGTCATAACATGATACTGATTAATATTTGCCTTCTCGATGCAAAGTGGCAGCAGTAGACTTCCATAGGCCGTGTGGCACATTTCTTACACTGGACGCCTTGAAGCTATGTTGGTTTGTTGACTGAAGGACACAAAACAACACAACCAAGAGTTTGTGTTTTGGCTCTGACTTACACTTGTTGTGACTGTATGCAAAAGACAGTTTACGTGTACGGCTTTCCGTGTTGATGATAAATAAAAGGAATCTATATGACTCAACAGGCCGGACCACACTGGCTTTTGGAGGTCAATATAATAGATTAGTTTGAGGAGAACAAAGTTGAGGCTTGGTTTCTTCCGTGTGTTTCCCCTTATCTTAGACTCTCCTGACACTGTCTTTTTTGTAGCCTCTTAAACCTCCCAAACCGCTGCCAGGACGGCTCATTACCTAAAGATCTTTATGCTAAATTCCAGTAGATATCCCAGGTACTTAAAACAAGGTATCAGACAAATTTGTAGGCGTTATTATAAAACAAACCAACTGTATTATTTCAATCCGATTAAACAAATGATGAACAAATGGAGTCTTCATGCATTTGAGATATATTTACAGATATACACACTTACACACTGCACAAGCTCACCCACCACCCCATCTGCATACTGGTGAGTAGATAATGAGTGAATTTACATTTTTTGGGTGAACTATCCCTTTCATGTTACAGTATCTTAGTGTCCTAATCGTCAAATATGAATTTATTTTATTCAAAATGCTGCTGTAAAGCGGATCAAACGAGTTATCAAACCACCGAACCTTATTTGATCCCGTATTTTTTAATTTTGCAGCACAAACGTCCTCTACATTGAATTTCTGCAGCTGTACTTTGTGGGCGTTCCCTCCGAGACAGCTACCCAATGGGCTGCGCGTATACACTCGTAAGACCCTCCTTTTTTTTTTTTTACGGTTGCTATGCCTACTACGCGTTTCTCCCCGAGTGACGGGCCGGGCCGGCCAATCAGCGCGGGGCCGGGGGTGGTGGGGGAACACGGTGCTGGATCTTCTACTACTGAGATCAAACCGCTGCGGGAGCACGCGAGCGGCTGCGGGCGGAAAATGTTGAAGAAACGTCCGAGCAGGTAACGACATCTTTGTTTCCCGTCCCCCGCGGGTCCTCCCGGGGACTCGAGCCGCCGCCGAGCGGAGTTCTGCGGCTGCGGACGCGCGGAGAGTCGCTCGGGACGCGGCTGTGACATTGTTGAATTTCAAACTGGCGGCTGGACGCGTTGTGTTTGACATGTGAACGGAGGGAAACGCAGATACACAACAAAAACAACTTGTGTGAGAAGGAACCCGCGCGTGAGATATATATATATGTAACACAAGTTGTGTCTCTGAATTAGCTTCAGCGCAGCAAAGCCCAGGTAGTGTAGTTTGTTCTGGGTCCGTAGTTCATCATCTTCTGGGGGCTGGAGGTGCTGGTGTGGATCTGTCACTCACTCATTCAGATCGCTGGGTTTGAACATGTGGTCTCTTGTTGTTTGAAGCACTAAGTTTATATACAGCGATGTAAACCTGGGATCAGGGCTTTTTATTAGGGTTTTTAAAAAATAGGTTGATCAGACAATATCAGTATTTATCAGTCTATCATTTTCATCAATAGCAATAAAACAAAAGCTCAATATATATATATCAATATCAATATGTTGCTGATGCATGGAGCAAGCACAGTGAGGAGGTGGGAGAAAAATTGATCTATACCCCAGATTTTACGAGTTTCGAAACCACAACCTTCACCGAGGAGCAGAAACAAGTCTTTAAACTTAAAACAAACAATAATGTGACAATATATCGTGAGGATTATTAATATCGACTGATTTGAAAATGTTTATCTTGATATCATTTTGGTGATACCTTAGCCCTACCTTAGTTTTTGAATAGTTGTGACCGAGATCATCTGACAAAAACTTGGATATTTTCACCAAATCTTTACCTAAAATTGAGCCTGGGCGGTATTTCGTTTAGCTGATAATATTGGTAGATGTAATCCTTCCACAGGCATATCACTATATTCGCCGATATGAAAACTTTCATTTCATAGAATAAACAATGCAGAGAAGATGTACATTACAATATACGTTATTTTTCTTAATCAGGCTCTATTTATGGTTTTTACAATTTAGTTTAATGCTGTCTTGAATTGAAACGTATTATGTTTCTGTGTTGGTTTCAATTGAAAACACTTTCTTTAATATAACCACAGAAAGGATCTTCCTTTTATCAGTTGTTTCTTTATAACTTTAAAGATGCAGTCTATGTTCCTGTGTCAGCCTGGTCCTTTTTCTCCAGGTTGTCTCTAGGATTACAAAGACATGCAGCTTAGTTTGACTGGAGGCGCCTGCAGCTGTGGATGTGGATCGGTGAATGAATGTGAATATGCCTCAAACCTTTGTGGCCAGCATTTACAAATTGTTTTTTTTATTGTTGGCCTGTGTATCTGTTCACAACAACAACCCTGGTTTGAAAGCACATTTCCTGTCACTCGCTCCTGTCTGCTATCACACGTGTTTGAACGCGATATATAAATCGTACAGATTCTCTATCATTTGTCGGCTAACGTGTGTGATTCTGCTTTGTTGGATTTTACCACAGTCTGTGGGGTTAAAAGGCTTCAAAAGTGAAAGTAAGATGATTGATTTTCGGTGAGTTTTGGTGGCAGTTTGCTTCACTACATCATTTTAAGAACGTTACTGTGTCAGGTTGCAGCCAAAGCTATATCAGACTGGAGTTCCCCTTTGACTGCCTGATGGACTTTTCTCGGTGACGTTCAACTTCATTTCCTCACAGCTACAGCATAAAGCCACTGTAGTTGTACATCGTCAGACCAAACGCGGCTGTTTGCTCGCATTGTTGTTCTCTCTATGTCCCAGAAAGCAAATGGCTGGAGTTGAGTCGTGGCTGCTGCCGGGTCTTGTGATATCAATGAAGTAAACAACACACTCCCTGGTGCCTGGACTTCAACAGGAGAGAGACCTTCTCCCTGCTGAATGCTGAGAAACAGTCAGGGTGTGTGGGATGGAGATAAAAGTCACTGAGCAAAGGGAGGGGGGGTGGTTTCACTATCAGTATCACTGGATGAAATAAATATATACCCTCGTTGGAACGCCTGTCTTCTTGGCAGATGGTGTTTGGTGCTGGGTAGGGCTTGACTATCAGTATTCATTTTCTTTTTAGATCTGCAAGTTGAGTGCAGTCGTGCATTTGTCGATCAATCAAAGTAGTGAATTGTCACCTTACTCCTGAACCCTTCCCTGGGTCAGTTACAGTCATCGTTCATAGTTTGTGAAGTGATGAGTGCCTTCTAGTCAAATGATGAAATACTCCTAGATTTGCCAGATGAATAGCTTATCAATATACTTGTCATCCGCAGCTCTATAAGTGAGGACAGGTTGGAATTAGAGTCCGGCTCAAGCCGCAATTTTCTGTCCGAACCCGAGAGGGATTTAGTTTTTTGCATCCAAACCCGTCCCAGTGGAATCTGTCCGGAGATATGAGACATGCAACAGGTCATTATGAAGCCACAGGAAGTGAGGAGGCTGGCCACCTGAGAGGATAATACATGCAGGGAAAAATTGCCCACACCTCTAGTCTCACCCTCGGGGGGTTTTGCTGATTGTCTGATGGTTGACTGCTTCTCTCCTCACAGCCTTGCAGCAGCCATTTACTAAAAAACGATACCCTTTGGTGAAACCCTCCACACGTGTGATGGAGGAGGAAGCAAAAGAAAGTAGCAGAGGAAGAGTTATCTGCTTTGCATTTCGATTTGAATGGACTCGATGTTCGTGCTGAGCTGACGCCTAATCTGACAACAACCTGCTGAGCGGCGCCTCGGCTCAAATATTAAAATACTCGACAACGCTCATGTGCACACGCTTGCAGCCACGCATTGTTAATGAGCTGTACTCTTCAGCCTCCCTGATGACTCCTCTTTCTCTCTCTTTGACCCATAAGGATCTTCTTACTATTACTTATTGCTTTATTGTGCCTCCTGCCTCTCTGAGTTGGCTCTCCTGCCACACATCATGTGGTGCCCATGACAATATTAATTATACATGTGACTCCTCTCAGATGTAGGCTACAGTGCTGCAAGGCCTCCCCTCGTTTTTTTGCCAAGCAGGGCAGGACCCGTAGGCAGGAAATCTCAAGCAGGAAACAGTGAAGCCAACCTGTTACGTAATAAACCATAAACAAAACTCTTAGACACACTCGATTAACTGTGTATTGAATTGTTTGTATTACACACAGAGAGGTGACAACAGGTGACATGCTGAAGGGAAGTCTTTGTAATAGCCCGTCATACAAACCCATGAACTGAGCCTGAGGTTGTGAATGGTCCCAGCCAAGGTCCCCTCATGGCAGATGGGAAGATCCTGGGGCAGGATGGAGGAGCAGGCCTAACCCACATCCACCCACCCACCTTGGCTCCTGTCCTGGGTCTATTTCTGGGTTACTGGTTCATTTCATACTGTGCTGTGCTCGAGAGGCAAGAGTGGTGATAAAGAGAGGCGACTGAATTAGATCATTTTGTGGATTTGCTTAATAGCAGCACGAAGAGCGGCGTTTTACTTTGAGATTATTTCTACTACCTCACAACTAAAAATGGATCAATTCATCCCATTCATATTTAATGATTAATCAACTCATCAAGAAAACAACTGTCACATTATTCATAAAGGAAAACATACTTACGTATCAGCCCTCATCACTTCCTGTCTCATATTTTGTTGGTTAGTGACCCAAAGATGTTTTCCTTAGCTTTTGGAAATTGTCATGGGCACTTTTTTATATTTCATAGACTAAACAAATAATTGATTATCGTAAAACGAATTGATTGACAATATAAATTGAGTTTATGGATGAATACACAACTTTCCAGATTGATTAGTTATACAAAATTACCAACTTTTCTCCTGCTTCTTAATTGCTTCCTTTGTTGAGTGTCTGCAATAGTATTGAGAACATCTTCTCAAGCACATTGTTAATGCTATCTTTAGCTGTATGAAATTGTGACTGGCATTTATTTTTAACAATATCCTGACATCATATAGACCAAATGAGTAAAACGGAAAATAATCAACCAATTAATTGATGATTAAGTAGCAGAAATACTCAGCAAGTCATTTAGCATGTGAAATGTCAAGGTGACCTCTTCAGATATCTTGTTTTATTTGACTCCCAATACAAAACCTATAGATGATGAAGATAAACATTAAATATGAACATTTGAGAGGGTATAACCGGCACATATTTGGCATGTTCGCATAAAAACGCAGATTCATTTGCTGGGGGGGGGGTTGTTGTTAATGAGTCATTAAGATGAGAGAAGAATACAGCTTGAAAGAGTCCTCGGCCTCATCACTGTCTGAACACACATGCTCCTCTCAAGCATGTGCATGGACCTCCACATGCATCGTGAGGGTGTTTGCCGTCTCGCCGTGCGCTCGCTGCTCTCACACAGCTGCTGATGCCAGGGGCTGGGGGGGTGATGCCCGCCTGGCACGTTGTCATAGACTGAGCTGGACTGAGGGCCGTGTGCTGCTGTGACAAAAGCACATTCAGGTCTGGACAATGGGGAGCTGACAGCCTGGGTTGTGTTTATCACTCTTGCTTTCTCTCTCCCTCACAGCCTCCTGTCTATTGTGTTTGCTGCCTCACTGTTTCTCTTTCTGTCGCGGTCGCCGAAGCCTCGACTACACGCTCGCCGAGCAGCTTGTTTATCGCCCTGAGAGAACGGCTCTGTGCTGTATCACTTCAGTCATTAAATGCAGGCTGTAATTCTGTCTTCAAGTCGGCGCTGATGTGATTGTTGGTTTCAGTGAGTCATCGTTAAAGTGTGGGCTGTAGTTTTACTGTGCTTTTTGTCGACTCATTTGGCTCCGAGAGGTGAGCTGACAATTTAACAGTGCTGAAGTTGTCGTCGGTAATTGCAGCAATCATCATTCTGTTATAATAGACAAACAATGAGTCACGTCCAGGATACCGTGTAACTGTGTGAGGTCAGTGGCTCTGTTGTAAACAGTCGTTCTGATCGCTATTTCATCGTGAAGCTTCATAACATCAGTTTACTGACGTCACTTTATTTGCAGCCAATGTATTCATCTTTTTTGTGAATGAAATGTCAGAAACGGACGCTCATCTAAATGTGTCAGAGCCCAAGCAAGCGTGTTCTTGATTTGCTCGGCGAACAGTCCACAAGTCATTGTAAAACTCACATTTGGAAAACATGAACAACATAAGGCTCACCATGTTTGTTTGAGAAATTATCGATTATCAAAATAGTTTTGAGACTGAATGATTGGTTGATCAATCCAGTCTTTTTTTTAAGCAAAAAAGGCAAAACATATTCAGCCTTTGTTTTGCTATTTTATGACATTTTATCAACTATAAAGTAAAATTATCTGCCATTTATTTGATAATCAATTTAAACAGTAGTTGAAGCCATACAAATTGGTGCTCAATTGTTATGCAGGGGTCATGACCCCCCCCTACCCAACAATGACCACTTGTAAACATGTGACCAAAACACATTTAGGCCATATGATAAGTCTTGGGACAGCGCCATTCACTCAATATAGAGCATGAGTCATAGTAGTTTGAATTTCATGTTTGCTTTGAGCAACTGTGCAGACAGATGCAGTCTTGAGCTGTGGAAACGTTAAAATACCGATTGCCTGCAGACGTAAACTCTTTGTGGTGCCACTACTGGAAAAATAAACTAAATTGAACGACATCAGAGCTCATATTGAAGCTTGACCAATCAATCAACCCACACAGGATTCGTATATCAATAAAAGAAACTGCTAAACCTCCACGGTGAAGTCTTAGAATTACCAGCCACAGCAATGACTCATCGCACGCTGCTCGATGTGGCAGAAGACTGTCGGTGGGGGTCAGGGCGGAAGTCAGGCCTGACATGAAATGATCTCTCCTCCACGCTTCCCCAAATCAGGTTTGAAAGTAAAGCGGAAGGACAGAAGATCGACTGTGAAGCAGACCTCACATCAAGGCTGCAGCTGCTGCATAAATTCAGCCTGTTTGTCGTTGTCCTACCTCCTCAGTGTGGCACACCTGTGCTGACAAAACACAAACCTGACTGCATTGCCGTTGTGTTTAATGGGGTTCGGAAATGCACTGCGAGTTTGAAGCTACTCTCTGCTATTGTTGTCTTTACTTATGATGTGTTAAGTCTTTTTTCCCCGATAATTGACTATAGACTGTATATTGAAGATGGACGGCTTGACAACAAGTGAAGACATGTTTTAGAAAACTATTTTTGTCGTACTTGTCACTCAACTATTTGTCTCATCTTGTCCTTCACCTGTTTGGAGGCTTGTTTATTTGTACGATATGAATTCCTGGGTTTAACAATCCACCCACCTCGTCTCTCCTCTCTGTTTTTCACCTCTACTTCTCCTTTCTCCTCTCGCTGTTCTTTCTCCCTTTTTGTCATATTCTGTCTCCCTGCTGCACGGCTCCCTGAGCTCGTGACAAATGAGCCTGTGCGGAGGTTACTGAAGCATCTTTACACCACACTTGAATGTGTCATTACATTTAACCCAATTCCATTTTTATTTGGTCTTTGAGCCGGAGGAGGCGGCTGCTCTCCGGTGTTTTCACAGACGGTGTGAGGAGAGAGAGAGAGAGAGAGAGAGAGAGAGACACAGGGAGTATTGCCTGTCCAACCTCTCATCTCCTTTCCCACCCAGAGGAGGGAGAGAGGCAGGTAGAGGAGGTGAGGAGGCGGGAGTTTGTGTTGACCTTCCCTCCCTTCCTTCAGAGAGACATCTGTTCACAGACCCTCTCTTTGCGAAAGAATGATGAAAACAGAAATGCTCAAAATGCGGGCGGAGGGGACACACCATTTATTTCCTGCAGGAATGAAATGGGTTGTGGATACTTATTGTCTGTGTATGAGAATTTCTTTCACTCCGCCCCATCTGCTCTTGTAAGTCCTAATTCTTCATGGCAGCCATCTGCGTTGTCAGAGCAGAAGAAGAGGTTAGTGTGGGCTCATTAATAACGCTGGTAGCCTTGTCTCCCTGCTTGTCTTACAATGATATGATCCTCCCCTCAAACCTGCTGTTTATTTATGAATTCCTTTGCTCTACTATCGATTGATTGTGCTGCTGCTCCATCTCTGCACACTCTCTCTCTCTCTCTTTGACGGGTCACACATAATCATCGAGCATCGAATTGAATGTGATCAGGATCACAAGGCATGGGTAGTAGGCATTTTACATTATGCTTGTACTCAGTGGGGAACAAGGGCCGCAATGGCTGTTTCTCTGACGGGAGATTTAAAAGAAATTGTTTATGTCCCTTGACTTATGACTTGGCTCGTATATCTGTCTCACTTGGCCGTGTCTAATTTGGTGCCGTTTGCACATGCAACAAGTTCAATATTAATACATTTTGAATTAACAGGCAACCAGGGCTCTGTAGGTCGCTGTCTATCACGACAACAGCACATTTATGGCAACTGCAACCACTCATCCTGTAGTTTGGGGCTCTGAGTCAAGCTTCTCTGAGCTTTGAATAAACAGCAACAGTGGCAGTGTTTCCCCTAGGTTTACAGCTTTTGGGGGGGGGGGGGGGGGCGGCCAAAACGCGGATATTTGTATCTGCTTTTCAGGTGGTTGATGCGACATGTTTTCCGATGGATGCTCTCTGTCCGCTGGTGGGAGTGTGTGTGCGAGAGTAGTAGCAGCCAACATCAAAGTGCATTACTGCCATCAACTTCATCTCAATATCATCACATCAAACATGAATATTAAAGGCATAATGTCAATTTTATTTATATATAGCACATTTAAAAACAACTTGGTTGACCAAAGTGCTTTACAGGAGTAATGGTACAACAGAACGACAGTAAAAAGGTCATGCATTATAGTGCAAGTAATACAAATAAAATACAATTATTAATGTAAAATAAAATTAAAATAAATAAATAAATAAATAAAATAAAATTAGACCTAAATAGGACTTATGTTTTTTTAAAATTTTTATGATCATTATGCCTTTAATATTAAAGGCATTAAAGGCATAACCTATGGTTGAAAGGTGATAGGAA
The DNA here is from genome assembly GCA_006182925.3 of Reinhardtius hippoglossoides. Taxonomy (NCBI): domain Eukaryota; kingdom Metazoa; phylum Chordata; class Actinopteri; order Pleuronectiformes; family Pleuronectidae; genus Reinhardtius; species Reinhardtius hippoglossoides. The sequence goes on along the minus strand of CM031683.1, from coordinate 21,007,644 downwards.
TCAAGGATAGGTCCTTGGAGCTTCCCCTATGATCATTATGCCTTTAATATTAAAGGCCTATCAACCTATGGTTGTTTTGAACCAAAGAGCTACAGCAGCCGCAGAATAGTACAACAAACAACTACAAAAAACTGTTGCAACTGTTCTTCTTATGAAAACCCAAATGGAGCACCAAGCCAGTGTGCTGCCCCACGGCACCAACAACATGAGGTGCATTCACCTCCAGCTGCTTCAGCTGGCCAGAGAATGTGACTCTACCATCCAGAGCAGTCCGGCCAGCACCAACGACTTCCTGGAGCTGGAGAACAAACTGGAGAAGCTTCTCTATGAGGTTGGAATAATTATCAACGTTTTTTAACCACGCTGTCATTTGTCTTGTCATAATAATATACGACAGAATAATAAATAAATAACATAAGGCCATTTAGTTTGTTTAATAAAAGAGCAAGCTATAGACCTGTTTTATAGGAAAGGTAACCTTAAATGACTTATGTTGAGATCTGGCGCTATATTAAAAAAAAAAAAAAAAAAATACATGACCTTCCAGGGGGGGCGGGGGGTGCCGTTGGGAGGGCGGGGCGCCCCCCTAATATAATGGTAGGGGAAACACTGAGTGGTTCGGCAACAGTGGTTCTGTGGACTGTGTCCCGCAGCCAGTCTTCACCAGCCGCCGCTCAATTACTGCAGGTCACTTTTACATTTTCAGAATTTTAAGACCACCCTCTGTTCCAAAGAAAACGACTTCAAATGGTCCGATTCGCTTATAAATTCTGAATTTCTTGGATCTGTAAAGTATTTGTTCTTATATGGTTGAACCATGTGTGCGTGGGGACACTTACAAAGCCGTTGCACGGGCATTTTATCTCTGAATATAAAATGATCTTGAGCGAGGACGAGAATCAAGGTCGCAGCGTGTCCCACTTCTTCTCTGGGGTTTTGTTTGCCTGAGAGCTGATTTCAGCTAAACATGTAGTTGGAACCAGATGGAGAATGCTGGATGTCAGCTACTTCTATACATCCCACCGTGACTGGTGTCCATATGGGGTCCCCGGTGCATCGCTCTCCCTGTCTTTTGTGTGTCTGGATCATGCTGCGGGAGGATTATTACACAGTTAATCATCTCAGATCTCCAGGATGTTTCAATATGGTGAACCAGGCTGTCGCAAGAGGAAAACAAGTGGCTTCTGATGCCTCACCGTCAGCTCGTACGTCTGTCCCCCTCTTTTCTCTTTGCCTGAAAACCATCTGATGGTTTAGTCAGGATCACTGTCCCACTGCATTGGCATTTTACCATGAAATATCTGCCCACTCAGCATTACTTGGGAGTCACTTCACTAATTGGCTGTGTTTACTTTTGGTTTGCTTGTTTTAAATCTATCATTTCTGTAGAGCTGGTCAATTTATGGATTTGATATCATTATCACAATATAACTAAATATTCAATACGATTTAAATGGTTTATCTTGTAATATATCACTCATTAGCTTAAAAGCTGCTCTCAAGTAACACTAACACTTATTAAGCTGCTTTCAGACACCGGAACTCAAGACAATGTGAAAACTTTAATATGAAAATGTTTACAAAAAATGTCAGATATTTATCCCCAGATGTTGAACAGATATTGTCTCAATTTTAGAACTGGATAATATCCTTAAAAATAGATGTTGCTGTTAAGATAATCCCTTATTAGTGTCACAATTTGCTGTGTTACAGCAGCAACGATTTCAGTCAGGAAGAGTAATCAGTAAAATCTTAAGCAAACATGCAATATAAACTGAATACATTTAATTTATCAGGCAGAAATGAATATTACACAGTTAAATAGTGAAACCTGAGTCTAAAGTACAGTCCAGAATTGGTGCGTATGGTCTGCTGAGCAGTGGTGGTTGTACAGTCTGATCCAGGTTCACCCATGTTGCTGACTTCACTGAATAAATTATTTAAATTCTTGTATTTAACTTAACTTATTTATTTATGTAAATCTTGTTCTGTAGTTGGAGCCTTAATTGTACCTTGGACTCAGTGTAGGGATGGTGTATGAGGCTGCATAGGTTTGAACTCTGTGAACCTGCTGCACTGGCAGATAACTGTGTTCAACATCGTGTTCAACCAATCATTCAAACTACAGTTCAGTGCAGAGCTCCAGAATCTGCAGGTGAGGACTGAGAAATCATAAATTAACCAGAATGAGAAATAAAACATGTGCTGGATGTTCTGGACGACTCGTGCTTTACGTCAGACAGATGATTTCATGGTACTAATGCATAATGTGATCATTCTGTCAATTCACGACTCCACTGAAAATACAAAAAAAAGGTAGCATTGTATTTTTGCCTCGTCCTGCACTATGGTCCTGCTCTATAATATTTATCTCCATCTCTGCCAAACAGAATGCCCTCTGCAGGGGCCTCCAGTCCCACTGCTGAGCTAATTAACAAGGTGTGAGGTGTGCGTACGTGTGTGTGCGTACGTGTGTGTTTGTGCACACTAGTATGTAAAGTAGGTCTTGCAGTTTATTGTTGCTGCCTGATGCCAGGTCACCAGGCCTGAGCCGAGTCTGTGCCAATACAGAGAAAGGGCTGTTGTCAGCATACACACACACACACACACACACACACACACACACACACACACACACACACACACACACACACACACACACACACACACACACACACACACACACACACACACACACACACACACACACACACACACACACACACACACACACACACACACACACACACACACACACAGTCAGCAGAATAACCTGTGTGTGAGCAGCCCTGGGGACATACTCTCACATTATAGATTCTCTAAAAAAAAAAAAGGGCACAACCAAATTCCAATGATTTTGCGCGTGTGTGTTTCTGTAGTTGTGTGTGAGAGTAGAGGGTCATAGGTGTGTGCTGAGCAGCTACTATTGAATTCCCTCCTGCCCTCAGCCAATTAAAATCTGTCAGAAGAACAATGCTGTCGTGACTCCAGCTTAAAAGTTGTGGAGACATGTTTTGCCTGTTAGTGAATCGTTCAACCCAGTGCTGTCTTAAGTTATCGATGGTGTATAGTTAAAAAAGATGCAAATATGAGTGGTCAATATTCAACTCTTGGAAAGAAAGCTAATGAGCTTACCCTGAAAAAATGTCAAACTATTCTTGCTGTATTTATTTACTGTACAATATGTTTTAGATTTTATGTGACCCACCCATCCTTGTTTTCTGAACACTTACTGAAACACACATCACACTACTTAAATAATAATTGCAGGCTACCTTTTTTTTTTTACCATACATTGCCTTTTTTAACATTCGATGTCTGATAGTAATTCAACACGTGTGGAGGTTTTTTTGTGAGCAGCCGCAGATGTGAACTGCAGCATCTGACTGAATGTGACTCAACCAGCGAGGATCACATCCACCACTTTCACCAGCTGTGATCTTCTCCTTGGTGGCTGCCTCCATCGATTCATCTCTTCTCCCCCGTGTTCCCTCCCTCTCCTTCCCCATCCCTCCTGTCACTCCTCCTCCCCCCCTCTTCCCTCCTTTTGAAGTCATCCGTTAAGCGCTCCTCGGCTCTCTCCTCCTACACTGAAGGTGTCTCTGGAGTTTTTACAAAGCCAGTGCTTTCTGGAAGCTTGTTTAAGTGCAATTTACAGAGACGTTAATACTGCAGTTTATTATCAGAGAGCAGAGAGAAACAACATTTTACAGATTGTTACAAAGAGCCCACGACGCAGCCTCCTGCTCTGTCTCACCAGCTCTGAGACTGTGATGTGGAGAAAGAAAAGTGTCTTAACGTCAGCTCTTTCTCTAATGCAGCTCTTCCTCTTTTACAGGTTGCTGTGAATCTCCACGTGAAGATGGCCTTCTTTCAGAACAACTTCTGGGTAAGTGTCTTGAAACACTTAAAAAGCAGAAGGGCACTCGCAGAGACCTTCACCACAGCCCAACAGGCCCCTTATGAAACCACATTTATATTCACTAGATCGATTTTTATTTGGATCTGCACCAGATTGCAAACACTAACAGATATGCTGGTGATATGACCCGTGCTTGGCTCATGTCCCATCCTTCCACCTAGTTTTGTGGAAAGAGGATCTTAGTTTTTGCAAAGTCCTGCTGGCAAATAAACAAAGGGACAAGATTAAAATGGTGGAGGTAATGACTCAATATAATAATGGAGATAATGCAGGAGAACACGTGTCTATATGGGTTATATTGATCACACCTTAAGCTTTAACTGCCATATATTACTTGTTTACTTATCATTATTATCATTGATATTATAATTGATTCACAACTTTGAGTCGCTGAGCTTTTCGTTCATATTGTCAGTGGAGAGCTGAGCTTCTGGCTCCCTGCTGCTCGTCAGGTACTCACTGGAAGCGGTTGTTGTCCTCCCTCCTCCGCTCGCTTGCAAACAATAGAGATCGATCCTGTATTCATCCCTCTGCCGCATGGGAAGAAATCTCATTCACATTATTCTGCTTCTTTTGCAGAAATAATGTCTCTTTCTGCAGCGTTACATAGAGTAAATGGTTGTTTTCTACAGCAATTAAAAAAGACTTTAACTTGCTATTACTATTTACCTTTGAAGGTTAAGCACACAATCCTTTTTTATTTTGTTAGTTCCCTTTAGTTTATAGTTTCAGGGTTTTCCTCTTGTCTCTGTTACCCTACATGATACCTACTGATACTCAAAGCTTTGGCCCATCGACCACCTTCTATCTGACGATGATTTAGCCTCGTGAGGAACGGACAATACATTGGAGCTTCTGGTGTAGACGATGGATTATCTGGTCAAGACTCCATCTTCGCCGTCCACTGTTTACAGTCCGACTAGTTTCTTCTATCACACCCGTTTCTCCACACAAAGCACAAACAGTGATACCCTTTGCAGACGTTTTAGGTCCAGACAGCATATTAGCTAAGTTCTATTAACAGCTATTTGCATAGTAATGCAGATTAATTACATTTTGGTCGATGTGTTGCTCTCTTTTGCTCTCCACACGGACTGTTTACCTGCGGCCAACCAAAGCTGTTCAAACGTAATTGGTAAAACTAGAAATGAAAACCCGAAAGCTTCTGGCCCCTGAAATGTTGTCCCTCACCTACAGATTCTGCATATTCACATGAAGAATCTGTTTAAAAGCTTATGGATATCTCAAAAGTAATGAGGTTCAAATCCCTGCTGTTGTCGCCGTTGTCCGTGTGAGGTAATCATTTATAAACATAACAACTCAGAAGCACAAGTTGACAGAAATGAAATGATGACTCTGCCTTTTCACAGGCGTCTCTTGTGATTTCCTCTGTACAAGAATGTTCTTATAGCTTATTAGAGACACATGTCAGCATGAGGCAGTCCAGCTCACCACCACTGACTGTATAATATAAATAAGACTGATTTGTATCAACACCTCTCTATTGTTGTTTCACCAATATGAGCTGGTTATTACAAACATCACTAGATTTATGAAAATGTCATATTAATTGACTAAATGTGGGCAGTAATTAATGGCTTCATAAGCAACTTTTGACAAATGTGCAAAGTGGAGGAGAGAAAAACTCTGCCTGCTCTCTCCCTCATTTTCTCCTTTATCCTCACATTGTCCTCTCCACGCTGTCCCGGCACACCTGGTGCATCTATTTCAGGTGTGGCCTACTTCTCCCCCCCCCCCTCCTGTCAGACTACGAAACCTCCTCAGTAATATTTTAGCAGTTGAACCAAAGCGAGCTGTTAAGATACAGAAATAAGATTTGTACGATTACTGATCCTGTCGAGAGACTTTTTCCTGAATGCAGAAAGATGAGGAGATGTTGTCTGTGGTTTGGAGAATATTACATGATATTTCAAAGAATCTTGATAAATGTAGCTGTAAGGTTTTTTTTTTTTTAGTCTTTCACAATTTTTTTGTGTGATCTCAACATGCATCTCTGATCCATGGATAGTGTCGTGGTGCAGTCTTAGAGCTGCGGGCACAGAAGCGTGGTCGAAATGAAGGGAGACAATTAGAAGAAGCACAGCACAGAATTTCATCCAGGCACTAAGACTCTGTATTTCAGATTAAATGTCTTGGCTGCGTTACAGTGCTTGCCTCCGAAATGCATTAAAAAAAGGCTTCATTTTAATTCAAACCAACATTTGAGAAACGTGTGCGCCTGCATGTGTGTCTACGTGGATAAAGCAGTGCTCCACACGCAGCCTGCTGTCAGACACAAATAGCTGTGTAATACAAATCAGCCCTTTAGTTCATTATCCAGCAGCCTCTTGGGAGCTCGTCACACACGGGGAGCCTCGACTTGTTTGGCTGAAGAACATTCCCGACCGCTCACAAAGCCTCCTCATCACAAACACACGGTCCTCTCCCATTGACTACATAAGAGCTGGGCTCACAGTTCCCAGGGTGAAGTCCCGTCAGCTATAATCATGCCCTCCTCAGTAGATTCAGGTGCCGTGCAGCAGGAATAGAACTTATGTTTTCTATTTTCCCCAGAAAGTCTGACAACACACCAGAACATATTAAAGCTGTAATAATTTGTCAATCAATCAGTTAGTGGATCAACAGAAAATGGATCAGATATAAGTGAGTCTGTTGAATCCCATCAGGTTTGTACCTGGACTGTTTTCCCTGCAGACCGCTGCCTCATGCTGGTTTTAGGTGAGAGAACTAACTCTACATTAAAATGGGTGTATTCATTATTAAAGAGACACGTTGACGGATCTTCAGTAAAAATTCCCATCTCTGCTCTCAGAACAGACCATGTTTTGTCTCTGCAGTGATGAGTAGAGGACAAAAAGCCCTGCACATTATCCAGGGGGGATTTAAACGGAATGTTTGAAAGACGACCAGTAAAGAGCAGCAAGCTGTTCTGGTTTGGGGCTGTACAGTTCGCCGTGCTGTCTCGTGTCTTCTTTTCTTAGAAGCAGCTTCTTCTCTGCCTGCAGTTACAAGAGTGTGTTCGTGGAAATGCACACAAACGACGCCCAGTAGGTTTCCATTATTGCCAGCCTCTCCGCACGATGATGCCGGCGTAGCTATGATCCCGTCACTTTAAGTCATGGGGTTTTCTCTCGGGGTGAAGAACAGTAAACACACAGTGTGAAACGCTTCGTCCGTTCCATGTTTCCCTTCCTCTCGTCTTCCTCCCCTGGTCATTACTTCCAACCTCTTCACTGCTTTCATTCACTCTCAGTCATGGATCGGTTCTTTCTCTGATTAGATTAAGAACCAAGATAGATCAATAGAAGAGTCTCTATGTTTGTGTTCATGTTCCAAGTGCGTTTCGGGAAACACTTGAACCTTAGAGATTTTGCTCGATGTTTGGAATATTATTAAATTCACAGGATCAGCCAATAACAGGTTGTTTCTCATTTAAATTGTCATGATATATATACAGTAGTATAGTTATATAGCTTCCCCAACACAACACATGAATCCTTTGCGCTATACTGTATATAAAGAGGAATGATATGACCCAAAAGGTTGCCAAAAAAGAAGCCATCATCAGCCTATCTTGACTGCCCCCTGGTGGCTGGCTGCAGTTTAGTTATTAAATCCCGCTTCCTCCATGTGAGCAGATGGGACATGGAAAAAACTAAAATGTCAAAAGTACACATCGATTACATTTTTTCTCAAAGATGTTTTCTGTCATTTCAGTTAGTTCTTATCTCCCTGATGTTTGTTCAAGTTTGAATTTATCTGATGTGGTTTTATTTAGTTTTTAGATGGGATTAAAAATGACTGACCAAGCACAAGATGGCAGCGTTCGTATCCATTTTGGCTTTAATTTGTACTTTTATTCGGGCAAGTGGAGACACGTCACCCATCTTTACTTACAGTTTGTCATTTAGTCTAAACAGCCTCTATTTTAATTTGAGCAAAAAGGATGATTACACAACAACAATTGCTAGAACTAATGTTGTCTATTGGGAAAAAAACTCATCCGCTCATGAGCACAAACTACATAATCATTTAATAAAGTCAGTTTAAAGCAGAAATATACTTTTTTGTGGATAAACTTTAATTACACCTCCTCAGTTCAGTATGCACTACAAAGTTTTCAGCTTAGGATCATGCAGCATCTCGGACTTGCTGAGGAGAATGTTGTCAGGCCAGCCGAGTCTACTAATTAGTTTGGCGCCATCAGTGATGACGGGCCGCTGCTACCTGCTCCTGATGTTATTGACGCCTCTCTGCTGTGGGACAGTTCCTTCTGCTCAACCCACCTGCTCAGCAGAAAAAACTCTCTCCGTGAGTCAGCGAAACTCGCAGCAGCACCGACAGGCTGGTCAGTCGGCTCGCTGGATGGAGTCTAATGCATGGGTGGAATGTTTTACAGCTGCCTGAAAGAGACATCTACAGTATGTGTCACACAGAACTGGACTGTATGGGAGTTATTAAAAGTTTCTGTGGCAGAAAGTAAATTTAATGAAATTTAGACATTTACCTATCGAAACTTGTCCACCTGAGTAAAAACTTTGGAATATACTTCCAATATATCTGGAAGTTAGATGCAAATAATATCTGTACGTGTGTTTAAACAGTCTCTCAAATAATATTTAGTATAGAAATGGAATTAATCCTGCCAGAGCTGAAAGTAACCTGGTAGTATTCAGGAGAAACCAGTTTTATTTTTGTATTATATTCTTATTTTTGCAGATTAGAGACTTAAGAGACATATTGTATATATCGCATGTAGGAAATTCAAATGTCAGATGTGCAGCTAGATGTTAACAGATGTTAACAACAGTCCTTAAAATACATTTAATATTGCTGAGTGTCTGTGTGACACTCTAGTAGTTACAGTCCCTCCCTGATAGATCTGCTGCCAGTGTTGTGCCTTTGTACAACCTGGAGGTGGATTTATGATTCCTTTCAGTGCTTTGTATAAACCTGCACATATGAGGTTACAGGTGTAGGTTGCAGAGAAATATGCCCAGCCCTGCTCCATCTGTTATTTTACCTTTTAAGCAAGTTGCTTATGTTTTCAGAGACAAAAAAACACCTTCAGCATACAAGTTGTACACTGAATCTGAATATGTCCCCCACGCTCTCAGCACCATAATCCCGGCTTTTGTTCTGGTCGGTTCTGCTGCGTTCTCCTCAGTGTCCTGGTTTCATTTGACTGAAGGGCCGTGTTACACTGCAGGAATGCCCTCAGACATCAGATCCTCTCACACCGACCATAAAGGCAGATTTGACCATTTGCCAGAACTAAAGGCAGCACTTTAGACAGTGCCAGAGAGCGAATAAGTGTATTAGACAGCCAAAGCCCGACAGTATCGGACAGCTGAGAAGCACCACGCGTTCCTGCTTGTGTTTATGTTGAAATTCTAGCAAAGAAAATCAGACGTTTGGAGGAAGCGGCTCGAAAACGGTTGTAAATGAACTTCTCCTTATAATGCTGTACTGGTGTGACATCGTCTCATCGAATGATTTCCTCTTCTGATACGATTCAAAGATGTCACCCGGCTCCGTGCTCCTGTAACCACACCCAGGTCTCACAGGTTTTCCAGAACAACCTTTATTCCCCAAGGATGTTACGGTTGTACAACCTGTTTAATAATTTGACTGGGATATGTTTGTACTCGTCCTACACGCGTAGGCATCAGGCTATGTGTTCTGTTTGCTCAGTTGGCAAGTACATACAGGCTTAACACAGAATCTATAAAGTAAAGTTATTAGTCTGCTCCTATTGAACAATTACAACGTTTTTTAGCAACCCTCTCTTTAAAAAAAAATCGGATATTTGGTTGATATTTTTGGGAAGAAATGCCAGAATATATTTTTCAAGTTTGAAGTCCTTAACAAGGACCATGGGCAGTCCAGTGAGGAGCGCACTCATCCAGTGGAGTGAAAGAGGCAGCTGCCATTCATCCATTATTCAGCCTCCTGGAAGCAAATGCCCATTGTGTCTGTCCAGGAAAGAGGAATGTGACAACTGAACTGTGATGTTGGTCAGAGTCAGACGTTAGGCATAACCAAGACAGTTTGTTGTTTTGTGGATTCAAATGTTGCAGATAAGATTTTGGGGTCTTGTTCATGAGAAGCCATAGAAAAGCATTGACACTTTATGCCCTTCTGTGATCTTACTGTTTGCTGTAGTGAAGCAGAGCCAGGTTTCCTCACCGTTTGTAATTAGCCCGAGGGGAAGTCTGAAGAATTAGAATCAGCAGTGAGAGCAGTTACATAGACCTAACTCTCGAAATACATACTGTAAAACACACAAAGTTTCACACACAGACACACACTAGTGAAACCATTGTACAAACAGGAAATGTCTGTTAGTGTGTTCTTGTTTTTTTGTTATTTGATCAGTTATCTAAAGGTCTGTTGATGATTCAGTCGTAGTATATATCTGAGGAAAGCTTGGTAAGCCCACATTTCCAATTGAAAGTCTGTAAACTCACAGGATCAGCCTCATCTCACCTGTGGCACATTTACAACCAAATTATATAGTAAATCCCCACTGATTTATCCGTGGTCTAATATCGTATCTGTGTTTACGTTTGCCAATATGAAAACTTTTATTTTACAGGATAAACGATGCATAAAAGATGTGCATTTTACAGAATTTATTAAAATTTGCTTAATACATACAGGCTCTATATAGTTCTAGTTATACATAGTTTGATATATTATTAATATGTCATTCAAATCTGAATTATTGTTAAAAAAAACTAATTAGCTAATAGGCATGCAAAAAATATCTCTAGTACGTAGGTTAGATGAGGCTTTCCTTTCAAAGTAATGATGTCTGATTCATCTGCATCTGTCATCACTTAAGTCTTCAAGGTTTGAATTAGTTTACAGTTCTGGTCTTCTGGTCAATTTCATGTAAAAAAGAAGAAGAAGTGAATTTTCACTGAGTGTGAGGTTTAGCACAACTAATCTTCAAGTTAAATGGTCCTGACTGTAACATTGACTGGTTTAAACAAGAGGCTTAAACTCTGGATCACAACTTCTTACCAGGCCGATGGTGACATTGGATTTACTGCGTTGAAATGAATTTCTCTGCTGCTCACCTTCCTCCTCTTCATGAGAAAGTTGTCCACATACAGATTTTATACTTCTGGTCTCCACAACCACCCCCCTCCCTCCCTCATCCCTCTCTTCTTCTCTCCCATCATCCTGCTCATTGTCATGGTAATGTGCTCCATCGTGCGTGACCAAACCAGTCAACTTAATTGATGAAAAAAAATCAGTTGAGTAGAGAGGAAAAGGGGGTTTGCATATATCAGACGTGAAGAGTTTAATTCTAAAGGCATAAGGAATACATAACCGCACTTGAAAAAGACTGTGAGTGGGTTTGCAGCTCTCATGTTATGTGCTAGATTCCTTGGCATGACTCAACATCTATAAGTGCCCCCTCACATCTGCCTGTTCAATCAGGAACCTGCACACTTACCCACACCGGAGTGTAGTTCAGTGTCAGTGTGGTCGCACTTTGACAATGAGGTGAGCTCAGGTGCATTGGTGTTGCATTGTTGCCTTAATACAAAGTGTTTGATCAACAGAAAACCTGGTCTGACGTCAGTGGCATAGTAATTTACCGAGGGCATTATCAAGCTATATGCTCCTTCTTCTTAGGTGGGTGTACAAAGTGCGTGCAATCTTTGTTACACACCATAGACTATTTATAAAGATGGACATCGCGTCTCCACTTCCTTCCGTTAATGCTTTTTACATCCTTTGAAGCCAGAGTCTGCAAGTAGTGATCAACATCCTGCAGATACACACGCGTGACCGACCGTGAGCCGATCTCGAGGTTTAATCTTGATTTTTCAGCATCAGATTACCTGTTAAAACCAAGTGGGCCATCAAGATTATTTGGCTTCACTTGAGGAAAGCTGTCACGTGTATTACTCACAGACAGTCTGCTCATGTGCAAAGTGAAAGTCTCCTCCGCAAGTTTTCTGTTTTACTCTTTGGGAAAATCTGCCATTATAACAGTAACGGGCCAAGGTGAGTTGCTTTTAAAGGAAAGTGAAGTTAACACGATGATTTGTTTATTGAAGGTTTCACTTGAAACACATCCATAATAAGAGAGAGAGACATTAATGAAAGTAAGACAACAGATTCTGAAAAGGAGGCGAAAACTGCCACGACTAAAAGGGCACTTGCAGAGTGCACACATCCACCAAGGCTTAAATGAATCCTCTCCAGAAGTTAATGGGTTCGAACCATCCTTGGCCCACACCCCCACTCTTCCACAAAGTTTCAATAACCTTGGTTCAGTAGTTTTGCATAATCCTGCTAAAAGTCAGACAGTCAGCAATGAAAACATAACCTCCCTGGCAGAGGTGATAACAGCAGTGAGCCGTCCATTAGAAATTATTCAATGTCAGGTTACGAGGATCCAGTCTGTGTCTGCAAAAGTCAATATGATATGCTGAGCAGATAAAACACTTTAACATATAATACCATAACATTATGGGATATCCCTCCAGGCACCAGTGCTATTCACAAGTCTTACTGATGGATATCATTATCAAATACTGGTTATAAAACCATTTGAGCTCATCAATCATCTGTGGACATGCTCTGTTTACATACAGCCAACACGCAAGTCTGCAGCAGTGGTGGACAGGTGCTGTGTCAAGCTGTGGAGAGGCAGGTGTGCGTGTGTGTGTGTGAGGTGTGTGTGTGTGTGTGTGGGCTCAGAATGGCAGCTCGTCTTTCTGTAGCGAGGGTAGAGTTTCAACAAAAGGCGTCTGCCAACTGCATGAAAGGGACAAAACCAAGAGAGACTATTGGTCGCCCTTCAGAATGGAGCGGACCACAGCCAGTTTGAGCCGGCTTCCACCTCCACCCTTCCACTGTTTATATAAAACTAATGTCAAAACATTCGAGTTATTGTGTAATAATACAAAATCCTATTCTTACGCTGTTTATAAACAGATCTCTCACCTCTATCATCAAGCATCTCAAAACAGCTGTTTCCCCTCTTGACCACTTGAGAGTCGAGGGCTGATACGCCTCTCCGTGTGTGTGTGTGTGTGTGTGTGTGTGTGTGTGTGTGTGTGTGTGTGTGTGTGTGTGTGTGTGTGTGTGTGTGTGTGTGTGTGTGTGTGTGTGTGTGTGTGTGTGTGTGTGTGTGTGTGTGTGTGTGTGTGTGTGTGTGTGTGTGACCCTTCCATAGCATTCCAGCCATTCCCCTGGTACCTGGGAACTTGTCTGTTCTCCTGCGACGGTGTATTTTTAGGCCTGAGAGGCAGCTGTCTGTGGTCTGTGTCTCTGCACCGACAGCCCAGCTGTTGACTGAAAAAATGTAGAGCGCCTCAAGAAACCAGCTCTTAGTAAAAACACCGCGTCTGTCAGCCACTTTTTGGGATTATGGAGACTAGAGCTAAGACGGGTGTAGGTTTGTGTAATTATGACAGTGGCGGGGGGGTGAGGTGGTGCTGGGTCTGTGGTAAATCTGCATACCTGCAAGGTCGGCATCTCTCCTCTCCACAGCAAACCCAGCTCTGTGGCTTCCTCACAACGGAATCGTACGGAGTTGTGGCCCCTGCAGCTTTGACGGTTAAGCAAATGAGAAGCAAACAGTGAGAGATGTTCCAGTGGAGTGCAGAAGATGTCACAACATCTCTTGTTGCAACAAAATGCCAAAAGCTCCAAAGAGAGACGAGCGTAATGAGTCTCGGTCTAAACTGACCTTCAAACAGTGAAGTTAAACTTTTATGCCGTTTTCCAGAGGGTCTGAATGTGACAAAGCAAACGTCCAGGTCAGTTGCTCCTGACATTTTTCCGGAACCTTTCCCGCCAGTCCTCCAGTAAAAGTCTGAGTGAGCAGCTCAAGTGAGAACACAGCTGGTTGTGTGACTTTTCCAAAACGCAATGGACACAAAACTGAAACTGGCACACAGGATCTATGCTGTCCGATTCATCGGTTAAATCTTTCACAACAGAGAGCACGCTGTCATGACTTTCCAAGTTGAGCTGCTAGTTACTGTCAATTCTTCTGCGGGGGTGTGATGCACCTTCAGGGCTAATGACAATTCCTTCCATAACTTCGTATTTTTACTGGACCTACGTTAATAGGCTGAGAAAAATGTGATTTTCTTCTGGGGATTTGTCCTTTATTGACAGGACAGTAAGTGTAAATTGGAAGAGAGAGAGAGAGAGAGATTGGGGGAAGACACACTCTTTTCACATAAAACATTTTTACAGTGCTATGTGTTTTTGTTCGATTTCCTTTTATGAGTGTATCTGTTGAGCCTCTGAAACCTTTAGAGGACTATCAGTGGCAAAATGAAATATTTCCTAAACCCAAACAAGTGTGATACTAGTGACACCAAGGCATCAGCTGACATCTCTATCTTTAACTCCTTCATGTTGGTTAGCTGTTCTCGTTCGGGTGCTAACAGACGATGTGTGTGTGTGTGTGTGTGTGCCTTTTATTTGTACCTCGACAGGGGGAGAAGAATGCCGGCTTTGACGTGCTCTACCACAACATGAAGCATGGCCAGCTGGCAACCAAGGAGCTGGCGGAGTTTGTCCGTGAGAGGTAAGTTGTGTGTGTTGTGTGTGTGATGTGGTGGGGGGTGGTGTTGTGTTGTGTGTGTGTGGTGGTGTGTGGGGGTGTGTGTGGTGTGTGTGTTGGTGTGTGTTTGTTTGTGTGTGTGTGTGTGTGTGGTGGTGTGTGTGTGTTTGTGTGTGATGTGTGGGGTGTAGAACTTATAAAAAAAAAAAGAAAGAAAGAGGAGAGATTGTGCCAAGGTTTGGTGAAACGCTCAGAAATGAAAGATGTTTGCTTTTTTTAAATTTCATCCGTCATTTATTTCAAGTCTGAACGATCCTAATTCTGCCGACATTTTAACAATCCTTTCCTTGTTAAGACGGCATTGACCTTTGACCTCTGACCCCTGTCCACACTACAGTGCTACTTTTGACTTTTGCTATCTGTCAAACACACTCGTACACAAACCCTGAATTATCCCTTAACCTCCAGCAGTGTAGAAGTATCCATCAATCCTCGATTACCAAACGCCCTCTGTGAATTCTCTGACTTCTTTTAATGAGTTCCATCGCCTCAATTACCTCTAATTAAACACTTCTTAAATCCAATTGCCTTTGTAAATCAGCATGACAGCCCTGTGAATTATCTCCGTAGGTTCGGCCAATGCTAACCAAGATAGGATATGTTTGTGGAATACATCCAAAGACATACGTTTTCAAAATGTATATGTAAGCTACTCAGCCAAGCATATTTTTCCTTATAATAGCGAGCTCTACTCTGCAATGCACAAACAATACTATTTTTAAATGGACAATCAAATGCTGAGGAGGAGGATTTTACCTGGGACATGCAGATTTAGCCTCCGGGTTGTAGCATGGTACTGTAAAGCCATCAGTTGCATATTTATGTTCAATTAAATCTGAAGTAAATCGGCCAATAAAACCACAGTAAACTGCCTGACAGGCCCAACAACAGTAACTAAGTGGCTCGGTCAATTACCCAATTAAAACTCTCCCAAAGTGCCCAGTTTGTTATATTAAATACTCTTGTTTTCCAATTAGCGATTATCAGTGAGTAAATTGTGTGGAGTAATGAGGTTCCCACGGGAGTCTGTCCTCTCACTGCTGAAGTGAACACACAGCGCACACTGTCAGTCCACCGGTAGAATCCTGACATTGATTCACAGTGCGCATTCCTCGCAGGGGCAAATCTAGTTATCTGCTTGGACTGCAGCACACAACAAATCAGCAGCCAGGAAATGAAATATGTGGCACTGTGGGTAAAATGGAGTCTGATCCCACAGGGGACTGGGAAGCTGCAATTGTGTTGATACATTTCCCCCCCGTTTTTCCTCTCACTCCACTTTCTTGATGGGTCGTTCTAATGTAAGAGGCCTTATGAATCAGTCCAAGTATTCTAACAGCTCTAACCTCAAGGTTTCAGTTATTTCATGTGAGCACTTCTCTGCTCTTGTTCCCGTGCTCAGTCTAATAGAGATATATTGCCGTTTCTTATTATTGAGCGACCATTGATGTCAGGGACACAATAGACACAATCAGGTTGACGACTCAAACAATGAGTTGATCGATGAACTGCTGTATTGATAGGAAATCAATAATTCAACAGATATTGCACAGTTTGTCTTCAAGCTTCATAATTGTGGGAATTTGCTGTTTTTTAATCTCACCTTTGGCCGAAAGTAAATTATAATCTGGATCTATGGATTTTACAGACCAAACAATGTATCTTAAAAGATAAGATAATTCAAAATGAATATTTTATTTATTTAGACCTTAAATCCAGTAGTCTTTTAACATTATGGTGCTTTTTACGATTGCCTGTTTTAATGATTAATTAATTGTTTAATTTTCAGTTGTTTGAGGGTTACAGTATCTCAAGAATTTGCAGAATGGAAGTGTAAAATGTTTATATACGCAGAGATATAGAGAGAGATTGTCTGTCAAAGTACAACTTGAGTAAAACATGAAAACATTGAAACAATATATAAAAATGTGAAGAGTAAATCTCTCGTGCTGATGTTCCATCTTCAGCAGCACGTTGTTCTGTGTGTTCACCTTCAGGGAATCTGGATCAATGCTCACTCGTTGTTTCTCTTCAGATGCTTATTAAAGTTTCATGTCCAGCCTCACAAAATGAGTTCATTCATCATTTAAATGAAGCTTTGTGCAACATTTTCCCAACACTAATGGAAATAAATCTTTATCTCAATGACTGCGGAGGTGGTGGAGGCTCCGCATTTGGGCCAAATGAAGCTCTACATGGTGAAAGTACACAATTGAGGCCATTAGAAGAAGCAATAGCTTGGTGAGGAAGTGATTTTAAAGTACATTACAATTACATTTACCAGAAAGCAAGAACTTCTGCAAACATTAGTCTTCATGTTGTGTTTCTGCAAACTTTAGCAAAGAAACAACACACACACACACACACACACACACTCACCGGGACGTTAATATAATGTTAGAGCAACTATGATCACCGAACTTTGACTAAACGGATGAGAAGCTCTTTGTGCAGCAGCGGGGGTGCAGCTTCAGTCCTGCAGTCGGTCTTTACTCACCGCTGCTCAATTACTGCAGGTCGCTTAAACAGTTCACAGTACGTCGATTGTACTGTGTGCGCTCAACAGGTTAAATACCAGGTTAACACCTAGTTCCTAAATTTGTTTGCGTGTCAGTTATTTAGCTGATATATCTTTGCGTTTGTTTCGACAGGGCTGCCATCGAGGAGACTTACTCCAAGTCGATGAGCAAACTGGCAAAGATCGCCAGCAATGGGAGTCCACAGGGGTGAGTGGTGACATGTGAACACAGGACGGTGTAACATCTTCTCCTGTCAACTCCTCCTCATCCTGTTCAACACAACGTTCAGTTTTAAGTTTCAAGCCTCATGCGTGTGTTTGATTGTGTTTCCCAGGACGTTTGCTCCCATGTGGGATGTGTTCAGGGTGTCTTCAGACAAACTGGCCCTCTGCCACCTGAGCTGATGAGAAAGATGAACGATCTCATCCGGGACATTAACAAGTACGGAGACGAGCAGGTCAAAGTTCACCGCAAGGTATGAATCTGGGATGAGGAGGATATTTTACCACAATGTTATCTGTGTCTGTGCAACATAGACTTTTTTGTATTTTCTCATTACTGACCTGGACCGAACTTCTTTTCATCCTGATCTAATTAATCTCACAGAAAATCCAATAAGTGTCGTCTCCCTCCCTTGTAATTGCTGCAGTTGCCCTTTTAAACATCAAGTACAATGAGGATGTGCACAGACTGTGTGTTTGTGTGTGTTGCACTCAGACGAAGGAGGAGATGGTGGGGACCGTGGAGGCGGTGCAGGCGCTGCAGGTTCACAGTGGTCACCTTCAGAAGTCGAAGGAGGGTTATCACGGCAAGTGTTATGAGCTCGACCGGCTCAGGAAGGACGGGGCTCCACAGAAAGAGCTGGAGAAGGTTAGTCGCTACTCTCTCTGTGTTCTAGACGGACTCTGCAGGCGATTCTGGTCCGTGAAGCTGACGGAAGCTTCTCATGAGATCAAATGAAAGGGTCTGATCATTTACACATTTGCAGATATTCTTAATTTCATCAGTGAATGGAGTTTGTCAAGGATGTTAACAGTGAGCAGTTTTGATTGAAATTCCTCTTGGCTTCAGAAAAAGTCTTTTTATCCTCTGTTCAAACCTGCAAATGATCCAGTCCCCTGCTGAGACGACTGATTTTCTCTTGATTCTATTAAAGCCTTTTGAAGTTCCCCTCGCTGTGTCTTTAGTCTTTTTGTGATTAGGAATAACAAAGCTCTTAAGTGAGTGCAACACTGTGTAACTTCATCTAAATATCACCAGATAACATTGCTATGAAATCTCTTTGCAGCAGTTTAGGAGGGTTGATGCTTTACGGCGTTTTCACACCTGAAATTCGGGACCATCGTTCATGTCTTTGTTCCATTATTTACATTCGATCCGATTAGTTTTGGTTTAACATTTTAATTTGTGGAGCACACTAAAGACTTTAGACTGGCGTGTGTCTCACGTCGTTGGGTAGTAGTCTTTTACTGTGAAAAAAGGAGGTGTAGTCTGTCCCTAACTGAGGTTTTCATTTCCTTTCAATGTTTGTGAATGAGAGTCAGTAGATGAAGGCCGTCGTTTCCCTTTTCCTTTTCTCTCACACTAGGCGGAGCTGAAGTCTAAGAAAGCGGCTGAGTCATTTGCGTTGAGCATCGAGAAGTACAACCGAGTGGGAGGAGAGTTTGAGCAGAAGATGAGCGAGTCTGCCCAGGTCAGCCCTGAGTCCAGCTGAGCCCCGGAGCCACTTCTTTATCCATCTCTCCCTCTGATGTGGTGCTTTTCTGTATTTCCTCTCCTCTCGGGGATTTTATCTTTCAATTTATCTCTGTGAATCACCCGCTTCGTAACCTCTCACCACACAAACACTCCACTCCGTCCTTTTATTTATTATCCCACATCATGCCCTCCCCAAAAATGGAAACCTCAACCCCAGGCTCCTAAAAAACCCATCTGCCTGCACTTCCTGTCATTACCTTCAATCACTGCCTCCACACATCCATGGCTACTGCTGCTGTTTCCATGGACATTTTCAACAAACCCCAATGAGCGCTTCTGATTTTTGCATTTGAATTGATAACAAAAATCCTTCTGACCAAGTATCTCTTGTAAAAGCTTTGAAGGGCAAAGTCTGGAAAATATCATCCTGGGAAAAAATTGTGAAAAGATTGAAGAAGATAAAGAGGGAATCAAATGAATCATCAAATATATAAAAGATTCAAATTTTAAAGTGATTTTTTATGTTTTGGGTTGTCACAACGCAATATCTCAAAAATAACTTAAAGGGATAGTTCCCAAAAAATTTAAATTCCCTCATCATCCACTCACCACTGTGCCGATGGAGGTGGTGGGTGAAGTGTTCCACAAAACACTTTTCAGGGGTGTAAACAGCGTTGCAGCAGAATCCAATACAATTAAAGTAACTGGTGACAGATTCTTCAAACGTCGTCACGTGCCCCTTGTGCGAGAGCTTAGAGGCTGCGTGCACTTCTCCAGATGTGAGAGTTTGCAGTAAAACCTGTAGCAGTGGGGCAGCAGAGACTGAAGTGTTCTGTTGAAGGTTTACTACAGTCGAGAATAGAGCAGTGTTTTATGTTTCCTCTGTCTGCGGCTAATTAGCAGCTGGCAAAACTCTCTTCTCTAACAGGAGCCAAATCCACCATATCAAGACAATTCCCCTGAAACAGACAGCAGCAAATGAGCTGTCTGAATAAAGACCAGGATCAAACTTAAATCCTCTCAAATTATCGCTGGTTTTAACACCCCTGGCAACCCACAGGCTCCTCTGCTGGCTCCTCAGTGCCTCTTGTGAGTGAAGTCCATTAAAAGGCTACTTTCACTGTATTGTAGAGAAGTGGGGTTTTCAATTTCTGGTTTATTAGATTCCGGTTGGGAGTTGTCGCGAAACTCACACCAATCACGCAGAGATGGAGAACGGAGAAAGTTGTGTTTTAAAATAATGAAGCAACAGAAACTAATACTGAGCAAGGAAAATAATTTGATCTTTTCAGCAAATTGAAGTGTAGGTTTAATGATATTCAAAGAGAAGTAGATGAATCCAATAGAGAGAAGTAGATGAACCAGCGGTAGAGTTTTAAAGGTTTCACGTGTTTTCTTTTGTTTTCTTATCTTGATTGTGTTTGTTTGAGAAGAAGTTTCAGGGAATCGAGGAGGCTCACCTACGGCAGATGAAGCAGCTGATCAAAGGTTACTCCCACTCCATCGAAGACACTCACGTCCAGGTGGGACAGGTACGTCCACTGACTCCTGCTCTGCTTCACGAGAAGAAAACACTTACTCTCAAAGTATCTGTCATCGTTTTCTGAACGGTTTTCTACCTCCATTTGTAAATCTTGTGAAAAGATATTACTATTTTAAGGATATTTCATATTATTATACAATCAAAGCTCTGTTGGATAACTGGGCGATCTCATCGCCTCGGCCAGTTGGTTGTTTATTTTTTTGAAACCACAGTAAACGGAGAAACACAAGTGAATTTTGTAATTTTCAATAATTATAATCAATATTTCCAGTTAAAAGTTAGCGTTAGAATCCACCAAAGCACTATAATCTACCGCAGGTCAATAGAAAATATGTAAAACATATAATTTATTGTGCGGCTTTATATATATATCATATTGTGTGTTTTAATACTACCACTAGAGGGCACTAAAAGCAGAAATGTAAAAAATAATTACACTAATTTATGCCCAAGCTTTATGGTTTATCTAACGTTTAACCATACTTTTTTATTTTAACACATACAGCCTTAATAACAAGTCACATATTTTTGAATACCACCTTTTATATTTTGTGCTTTAGAAAAGACCAAGTAATCACTCTCTTCTTCTCTGCTGCAGGTGCACGAGGAATTCAAGCAGAATGTGGAAAACATCGGCATCGACAACCTCATTCAGAAATATGCAGAGCAGAAGGGAACAGGCAAAGAGAAGCCAGGTAGTGTGATGAAAAAAGGCTTATGTAGCAATAACAATATAAAGACACTGACAACAACAACAAAGAAGAGGCAGTCATCCATAGTGACATGATGATACACGTGCCTACATGGAAACTGCACTCTGTGTGTGGATGTGTGTGGATGTTTCTTATTTGATCGAATCGCTTGTTGTCTGCAGTTCTTGCTGGTTTTGAGGAGTACATGACGGGCTTGGTACCTGAAGGTGTAAAGAAGAGTCGAGCAAAAGCCTTCAGGATCCCCGGCTTAGGCAAGAGGGACAAGGAGCCAGACTCTACGTGAGTGCACACACACACTTATACACACACACACACACACACACACACACACACACACACACACACACACACACACACACACACACACACACACACACACACACACACACACACACACACACACACACACACACACACACACACACACATACACAACACACACCCTTTAAGTTGCCCCTCAGCAGCTCTGTTCAGAGGTGAAGTGAAACAATATCATTACACAACCCAAATATTTCAATATAACCAGAAGCTGTGGAAACACTAGAAATGATTTCCAAATTTTAATGTACGGACAAGGCTGTTAATGAATTATGATATTTCTTTAGTATCGAGAATTTTCTTGCTTCTTTTTGTTTGATGAGCAAAAATGTATTTGTTTACTATCACAAGTTCCTTGTGTTATTCTGAGCTGCAGTGATGGAACAACAGTGTAGAACATGATCAAGGATCCCGTCTGGAGAGGCACTTAGTTTAGTCAAATCGTTCAATATTTACTTTAGTAAATCTATTTGTTTGAATATCTGTTTTAAAACTAGAGTAGACATTTGGAAAGCCAGGACCAGCAAAATTATCTTTACTCTTATTTGTCACTTTATTGTAAAACACTTTGTGTTACAGGTCACAGATCTTTTGAAATGTTATATTACAATCCTCATTCTCTAGTATTCGCTTCAATCTGAGTTACAACTGAATAATGAACACAAAAACACATTGACGTGTTCTTTTATATTTGCAGGGATTCAGCAGTGCCAGAGACGGTGAGTATCTGCAGAACTTACACCAAAACAATGCAGCTCCTCTCAGTCAGACTGACTCCTAAAGCTGCACGTGTGTGTGTGTGTGTGTGTGTGTGTGTGTGTGTGTGTGTGTGTGTGGGGGTCGGGGTGGGTGGGTGAGTGTTTATTTGGAAAGAAGGTGAGCAGGGGATCATAAGTGTGTGCTAGTGACGGTGTGGAGTTTCCCAGGTTTATTCCTGTACTTCCGAGAAGATGTGTAGGAGATGATCTGGCTGCCAGAGAGGAAATACGTGATATTGTGTGTGTGTGTGTTTGTGTAAATGTCAGCCTGTGTGTAAGTGTGTGTGTGCAGAGTGAGAGTAAACTGCAGATCCCAGAGCTACCGGAGCTGCTATGTTACCCTTTGAAGGGCGTCATGTTTCCAACGATGTGAACAGACGTCATTTCAAAGCTTGTTACATAAGATAAAACATCCTCTGAAACTGTCCCATCACATTCAAGATGGATCATTCTAGAATTTGGTTTAAAGTATTAGTGTTTTTTTTTATGTCTGCAGTTGTGTTGAGAACACATTTGAATCAGTGTCCTGATGAACTTTAAATAGAAACGTTAGACAAAGTGTCAACCTGTACAATTTAAAGCTGGATTTATTGTTTTGAGTGGATAAAACAGTGTGTGTATCAATGTTGATATAAAAACATATTCATCCATACAGTCACACTATATTCTTCCGTTATAGCCTGATCACACCATGAAGCATTGCTCAGAAGTTTTCCTAAATCAGATTGTGATCCAATGAAAAACAAATACATCAGTGGTTCCAGTTTCACTCATGTCAACTTGACCTATTGAGATGTGTTTACTGAAATCTGATAGAATGAAATAAGATCTTTATATGTCCCCACTCTGTCTAAAAATAACTGCTCCTACGCTGCTGCTGCTGCTGCTGCTGCTGCTGCAGTACGAGGCACTATGGTTTTCCTCAGGTTCTGTTTTGAAGCCAAACACAGCTTGATGAGCAGATGTCCTGACATAATCACCGGATTTAAATCAAACTGACAGCACAAGCAGCTTCATTTCACCTGTTTGTGATAACGTGTACAAGAGTATTACTCACGGACTCACACCCACCACTAAGGGGTAGTAGTTGTACTAGTCTAGTGTTGTATCGCTCTATCCTTGACAATGTCTGTTAGGCTTTTACTATTTTTGTAGAAGTACTGGAGCATCATCTAGATGAGCATTCATTTAAAAAATTCAATGGATTAGAAAGTCTTAAAGTGTAGTATATTTATTTTCCTGTCATAGATTGGTAACTTGCTGGGATTTTCATTGACCATCGTGTGTGTGTGTGTGTGTGTGTGTGTGTGTGTGTGTGTGTGTGTGTGTGTGTGTGTGTGTGTGTGTGTGTGTGTGTGTGTGTGTGTGTGTGTGTGTGTGTGTGTGTGTGTGTGTGTGTGTGTGTGTGTGTGTGTGTGTGTGTGTGTGTGTGTGTGTGTGTGTGTGTGTGTGTCCTTCCATTCACATAGAATTCACCTCTGGAAGTAGATGATGAAGGATTTGTCATCCGAGCCGACAGCACCCAGAATGATATCCTTTTTCTGCTCACGCAGGCTCAGTCTGCAATCGGTCATCTTCTTTTCCTGTTTTGTTTCTTTACCTTTTTATTTCCTATGTTTGAACAAACAAACGTACACGGAGCCCCGCCTCCATCACATCATTCTTGATCAAATGAAATTAAAAAAGCATAATATTAAATTATCTGATTGATTTTCTGTTGATTTTATTGATAAATTAACCGAACAATTACATCTGCACCGGAACAAACCATCTGTTGATTCAGCGACTGTAAAAACAATGACTCAAACTCAACATAGTTCAGTTGTGACACCGACAAGTTTTAAATTCATAAAGCGGATTCTCATTTCTGAGATATGCCCCTGACTTTTCTGCCTTGCAAGACACAGGGTCTCTAATTAAACCTCACGAAGCCGCTGAATAGACTTTAATAAGACCCCGAACTTAGACTGGGACGTTTTAAATGAAGCGTGATGAGAAGGTCGGAGGTGAGAGGCGGGGCTCTAACCAATTTGTTCGCCCAGTCGCCTGCTTTCACGGCCTCGTTAACTCAAGCCAGACAATTATAAAGATTTGAATCCCGTTTGTCGTCTAAGTGTAACGCGAGTGCAAAGTCTGTCTGAACTGAGCCGTCGACTCGCTGCCGTCCTGCAGCGAAGGATAACCTGATACCTCACGTCCCGGCTCGTCAGCCCCTGATCCACTTGTCAGCCGTGGCTCTCGGCCCTGACAGCCGCTGAGATAACAACTCGTGCTGCCTTCGTCATCCCCCTATCGGGTCCCCTGGCTGCTCGGGGGAGACATTCATCAAAGACCCGTTTCAGTAAACACATGACATCACACGACACAGATGAGAGTCCAAAGACAAGAGGAAGGAGAGGTGTCTTTCGTCGGGGGTGATGTTGTGACAGGAAGTGGCGGTTTGGCTGTTTGGCAGCTCTGCAGTCGTCACCTGTGCTGCTGCAGCTGTTTGTGTTTTTGCACGTGTTCATCTCTCACTGCTGCTCGGGTCGTTTCCCTGTTGTTGTTGTGATGTCTTTTCACTCTGAAAGGGAATCACAGGGTTTGTCCAAACAGGATATTCACCAATGAGCAGAGGTAATAAAACTCTGGTGCTTGCTGGTTTTTAATCTACTCCCATGTTTTTTTTATTAGTTTTATTTTTGAACCCCCTTTTCAACTCACCAAACCAACACCGTCACTGCTCATCCCTCTTCCAGTAAAAGCTTGTTCTCCTTGACCCTCCACTCTCTGTTTACGCTGCTCTGAGGAGAAGGAGAACAACTTCTACTCCAGTGACTCAGACTTTGACGACGAGGAGCCCAAAAAGTTCCACATCCAGATCCGACCGGTCGCCACCAGCAATCGCAGCAACTCTGCCGCCACCGAGAAGGAGCTGAAAGCCACCGTGGGGGCGCTCACCCTGCCGCCCAACCGAGGAGCACGGCCACAGGTCGACTTTGCTTTGGATTTTCCCACAAGGATCTAAGATTGTTTCCTACTTGACTTTATAGTTTTTTTTAGTTTGCTAGAACAAATTGATGTGACTCATTTGCTCTCGTCAGATTTAGTTGTGTTGGGGCTGTGGGAGCAAATTATCTGTTGAGCCAACAGCGGCATGTTTGCATAAAATATTAATGTTGATTAATGTGCACATAAAATTTACATTTATCTGTATATGAATACGGTTAATCAAATCCCACCAAAAACAACAATGGCTAACAAATGTTATTCGGTGCCATATCAGTGAACCATGTTATTACACTGGGTGACATATTCCATCATTACAGTGTGAACATGTGCTCTGCAGTTTGTCCCGAGTCAATCCCACTCACACCATACTGCTGCTGCACATAATCACTAGTGCATCAAATGGACTTGAGAGGATTATTATTAAGGGACAGACTAGTGCATTGTTGATTAAGTGATTTCACTCTATTGATCAGATCTGTCTCTCTCTGTGATTTCAGGTGTCAATCAAGCGTCATTTTTCCAGTAAGTTCTGCTTTGGAGAATTCCTGTTCCTGTCATAGCAAAGAACAAATCTATTTGAAATGTACACTCCAGTGCGTTTTACTCGTGTCGCACTTGGTGTCTTTGAGTACAGACGTCTGAGAGCTTCTGTTGTGTCCCTGCAGGAAACTCGAGCACCGCAGGAGGCCGATTGGAGGAAGGTGATGCTGCCTCCCACAGGGGTGAGTCCAGCCTATTCCCTCTGTCATTCTGTTTGTTTGCTCATCAGGTAGTTTCTATTTTATTCATAGAAAAAAAATGTCATCTGAAAAGGATGGACACTATTTCTCACACACACACACACACACACACACACACACACACACACACACACACACACACACACACACACACACACACACACCACCACCCATCCCAGACAGAGACCACACACACACACCCCACACACACCCACCCACCCACACACCACACACACACGCGACCCACACAACACACACACACCCCATACACACACACAGGGCCCTCTGTATCCTCATGAAGTGATATGCATTAACTCCACACCGCGGCTGTTCACCAGCTGCAATTTTAGCTGGCTGACCTTGCGTGAACAACCACCCTCAATTAGTCAACAGGCGGCTCCTCTGCTCGTGCTCCAGAACATGTTTTATCACCGGCTGGTTCATTAGCTGCCCGAAGGTTAAGCTGGAGTGGGAGGCTCCGACCTGCTGCTGCACATCAGCGGGGGAATCTCTCTTTCTCTCTCTTTCTCTCTCTCTCAAATCCAGAGTTGACAGATTAACAGAGAGCGTCTGATTAAAGCGGCTGCTCCGCAGTGACAGCACTGGTGGCTGGTGATGAGCGAGACCATATTAATTGCTGGTATTTAATCATGGAGAGACTAATGGCTGATGGGTTAACTCTCATGTCATCTGGTCTCAGCCTGTCCCGGCCTCCTGCAGCGCTTTGACGAAGAACATCGGGCTTCTGATTAGTGCTGATTAGGGAGCATCCTCTGCAGTGAGTCACTCTCGTGTGTGTGTGTGTGTGTGTGTGTGGTGTGTTTCAGATGGCGAGCAGGAGGGCATGCGCAGGTCCACCTCCAGCCCTGATCACAGCAGGTGAGGTGTTATCCTTTCTTTTTTCTTCCCTCTTCTTCAGATTTGTCTGCACGAGACGCATGTTGAGGTTGAACGCATCATCTGTGGCCTTTTCACCAGTTACCTTGTCGGGTTTCGACCTCGTGGCTTTTTCAGAGTCATCATCTTGATTTCATCCATCTTTGAATCTATTTATTACTTATAGTTTATCTTAAGTGTCTATGTCTTTGAGGGATACTACACTTTAAAAAATTCTCAAGTGTAATACATAACCCTAACCCATATACATATAGTAGATACTGTCTAAAAATGTCATTAGCATTAGATCCCAACTGTTATCTTGGTTTCCCAATAAAGCGTCCGATATGAGACTTCCATGGACATATTGGTATGTTGGCCTTTATGTTTTCAGATATGCAGGAATATAACCGCTTTTATTCTGCAGAATAAACAATGCAGAAAACATCATTTGTTTAAAAACTAACTTGATTTCTCTCTTCCTCCGTCCTCCACAATCCCTCATTTTTAATCTCCTCTCACTTCCACCCACTCACCCGTTCTCCCTTCGCCTTCCCTTTTATCAGCCCACCCTCTCATCAGTCCTCCGCTCTGTCTGATTTCCTCTTGTTTCTTTTCTTCCCTTCTCTCCGTCAGGTTGAGCTCGACGGCGTCGGGCTCAGACAGTCTGTTCGGGCCTCCGCTGGAGTCGGCCTTCAAGTCCAAGAGCTTTGACAGTCGGGAGCAGCTCAGGAGCAGAGCACGTTCACCGCCTCTGAATGTAAGAGAAGTCGCAGTGTTAATATTATATTTTGTTTAATTATTTATAGACCCTATTGGCTCAGTGCAAACGGACTGTGTTGGTTCATTTAGATGAAGATCTTTTTCTCTATTTTATATTGTACATTAAGGCAGATTATTCTAAAGCCTTGATTTAATGTGTAGTTTAAATAAACTGCACATCCAGCTTCTCTCTATGGAAACACATAAATCAACATAACATAGTCACAGCCGAGTTCATTGCTCACTATAATATAGTAATAATAAAGACACGCATGATAAACAAATTTACATTTTGAATCCGAAACAGAGTAATTAATCTCTGCTAAGCAATATCATTAGGATGTCACCAACATGAATAAGTCAAACTGAGAGGAAGATCATATTGAGTCTGGTCTTTGATAAATGAGAGCTGAACTAACTGGTCTGGTATTAACGGAGCAGCGTTCGAGCCTGTTGGTCCCCTCAACCCAAACATCCTCAGAACCAGTTGGTCCCCTCAACCCAAACATCCTCAGAACCAGTTTGTCCCCTCAACCCAAACATCCTCAGAACCAGTTGGTCCCCTCAACCCAAACATCCTCAGAACCAGTTGGTCCCCTCAACCCAAACATCCTCAGAACCAGTTGGTCCCCTCAACCCAAACATCCTCAGAACCAGTTTGTCCCCTCAACCCAAACATCCTCAGAACCAGTTTGTCCCCTCAACCCAAACATCCTCAGAACCAGTTTGTCCCCTCAACCCAAACATCCTCAGAACCAGTTTGTCCCCCGAGATGAGTCGAGGAGACGAGCTGTTAGGACGTATTTACATGTTGAAGTATATGATGATTAGACGAAGGTGTCAAACTGAACAAAGGCTGGTTATTGACATTTCTAACCTGCGGGTTAATGAAAGAAATGACTGTGACAGGGATCAGGTGCGACTGTAGCTGACTGACAGAGGTGAAGTTCCTGTTGATGTCGAGGTCGCTTCTTTCAAACTATTTTGAAAGCAACTCGATGCAACCTTTTACAAAACGTTCACTGAATTGGAATAGGGAGGTTCAAGAGCAGGTTCAAGAGTTTAATGCTGAACTGTAGAGCAGTTAAAAAGATTTAGAGGTAACAAAAAAACTGTGTTTATCTCTAACATTCATCCAGGAAACAAATTGAAAAATGCTAAACAGAGTTTAGTGTATTTGTTACAGCGGCAGTGATTCAGGAAGCCGGGGATCGTGGGTAATATCCAGCGTTGTGTTTCGTTCAGTGAGCAGGACTAATGCAGTCAGAGATTGATGGATCGTCTTTGCTCAGAGTCCCCAACTACATCAATCATCTTTGCACTGTTGCACAGTAAAAGTTACACAGAGTCGCTTCTTGCACCTGCTCCGTTAAAAAATAAAACCTACATTTTGTGTCTCTCTTTCAAATGTAATATCCAGACAAAAATGTGGCCTTATATTTGAGCCAATATGGTTATCAGGTTTATTTATTTCTTTGTCCTGAAAATCATATTTTCACAGATCAATGAAGTCTAACTGAGTTTGATAATCTCCACTGAATCCTGTATTTTGTGTGTGTGTGTCAGATGCTGCCTTCTCGTCCGACTCCTCCTCTCCTGAGAACGTTGAGGACTCTGGTCTGGACTCGCCTTCCCATCAGCCCCTTGGGCCCTCCCCAGAGCCGGTGGGTTGGGCAGCATGGCCTGCTGTGTCCCAGAGTAAAGATCAAACTCAAACTCAAACGCTGGGACGACCCGTGGACCCTTTCCTCTCTGCCGTCCGTGACCCCTCCCCTGGTGGCAGCCCTTACCCCAAAGAAGACCCTTCCAGCGTCTGGTCCGTTGCCGCATCGCGTCCTTCTCGTGTGCCCCCAGACATGGACCCCTCAGCGATGCAGTTTCCTTCCTTTTCTCAGTCCCTCCCCCCGCCTGAGAGGGAGTCGTCGGTGTGGAACTGTAAACACATCCCTCCCGAGGACCCCTTCCTCGCCGCTTTTGAGAGGACCGTCACCCAGGAGACCATAAACCTGTCTGACGCCTGGGCGCGCCCGCCGCCTCGCCAGGCCCAGGAGAGCAGGGGGGTGGAGGTGCGAGGGGACCCGTTTTCCACGAACCTCACTGAAACTAAGAAACACCCAACCTCATCCTCCTCCTCGTCAACCTCTCCACTCGTAGAGACAGAGACAGGAAACGAGACCGCAGCCTTCCTCCTCCCGTTTCCTCCGATGACCCGTTTGCCATCACGATGATCGGCAGCCCAACGCACCAGTCGTCGCTGGCTGCAGCAGCTGGATTAATCCCTCCGCACAGCACCACCAGCAGCAGCAACATGGGAAGCAGCTCTGTCAGCAGCAGTAGACTGGGACCTGACTCTAATTCAAGCTCTTTACCCACAGCTCAGACAAAGAAGGAGCTGATGCACTGGAACTCTGTCCACAACCCATTCAGCGAGAGCGTCTCCAAAACACAGGAGGGGGGAGGAAAGGGAGAGGGGGAGCAGGAGGGGACAGGAGAAAACATCGGTCATCAGAGGGCGAGCCACGCAGGAACGCCCCCCCACTCACCAGGCATTCAGGGCCACAGGAGGACCTGTGTTTCTCAACTGACAAGGACCAAGACTGCCTGGATCTCAACACTCAGATAACCTGCAGCCTCAGCTCCCACAAGGGTATTAAGGGATCACTTTTTATAGAAGTTTAATTCTCACATAAAAGCAAATAATGACTCTGGGGGCCGGGCCAACACAATCAAATAACATTACAAGTACTTAAGTTCAGTTTTCAAGTACTTAACTTGAGTATTTCTATTTTATGTTAGTTTATACTCCTCTAAATTTGTTGTTTTGTTTTACTATGTGGGAATTAACTGTACGATGAAAATGTATGACTGCAAATCAAACTATTACGAGAAGTCACCTCCACCACGGCCCGATGTTCCTCTTACATTCAATTTGGCTGCAACAAATTTCACACACTCATAGAAATCAGTCCTTCAATCTTTTGGGATTAAGAACCATGAATTATTCCTGGGAAATGTATGTCCACTATGGTTATGAAACGGTAAATCACAACTGGCAGTCGTCACTATCATCAGGTTCAGGTTCACGTTAGATGATGTCATGTCGTCATATTTACATTTACAAGAACTTAACTTGTTAAAGGTCTGAGGGCTTAAACATTACGAGTAATACAAGAGAAAAATATCCTGAATATTCCGACACCAGCAGGAAACTAATTCCCTCAAATAAACCAACAAATATGAGAATGCTTCCAGGTGCCAGCTCGCTCTGGCAGCGCGGCGTTTTCAGCTTGTCTCCTTCTGTTCTGACACCGATTCAGGCTGTTTTCTTCCTTTGTGTGATTCAGATTAAGCTTTGGGTCATTTTCTGTGATTTTCTGTGATTTTCTGTGATTTCCTGTCTTCGTCTTTGGAAGGGTCCAAGCACAACTTCAGACAGGACCCAGCTGAAGCGGCTGCAGCTGCTCCTCAGAGAGCGACCCGGGCCAAGAGGACCTCGGGCCGAATCAGCAGCTATGAGAGAGTGAGTATGAGGCACCGAGGTAACAGCTCAGCTAATGTGAGGATTTCATTTATGTATATTATATCTCACTACTTTATTCTTGAGCCGGAGTGGCCGTGGTATCCAGCTGAATTATTCAGATCACAGTCACTAAGAACAGATACAAAGAGAATCAGAACTTACTGAGAACAAGCACAAAAGAAAAAGCTTTTAACTCAAGAAATACTCTGTGAAATCTCACCCACTCTAATTTGATGCATGTTTTAATTAGTTTTCTGCTGGTCTCAATATTATCAGTCAATTCATATGCTAATAACTATAAATGATAACTCTTCCTACTTGATGTAAATGTTTGATCATGTATGTGACCGTATGAATATTAAACCATCTTTATCCCTGTTCGTCTCAGTCGCGCTCCCTGTGCTCGTCCCCGCTGCCGGAGCCCAGCCCTTCCCTCACCTCCTCCTCCTCCTCCAGTCCCAGTGAGTGGGGGCCTCAGGCCAGAGACACTGAGTGGGGGGGTCCCAACCGACCTCCCAGTCCTGCCAGGGCGGGGCAGGCCTCGCCGCTGCCCTACCAGCACCAGGACCACCAGCAGAGGCCGTGTAGGTCTCAGCCCCGAAATGTCCCACTGTTCCTTTTAAAGTGCCTGGTTCATTAATACCATCAACATTTGTTCCTCCCAGTGCACCTGTCCAGAGGCCCCAGTCCCATTTCCCTCAGCACACAGGAGGCCTGGCCAGTGGCAGCAGCCATAACTGAGTATATCAACGCCTACTTCAAAGGTGGACAGCATAACCGGTGAGTATCAGCGGCTTTTTACAGAAACGGTCGAGTTCTGGTCGATTCTTTGTTGGTACTGTTGTTATTATCTGCCGGGGGCTTGTTGAACCGTGTCTGTGTCTCTCCCACTTCCGGCAGCTGTCTGGTGAAGATCACCGGCGACCTGACGATGTCCTTCCCAGCCGGCATCACCAGGATTTTCACGGCCAACCCCAACGTCCCCGTTCTCAGCTTCCGACTGGTCAACATGTCGAGGATCGATCACTTCCTGCCAAATCAGAAGCTGCTCTTCAGGTCCATAGGCTTTATCTGCGGTTTGCATCCCAAACTGGTTTATTCCTGTATGAAATCTAAACGGTCTCTGCTGTGTTCTGCACAGTGATCCGTCTCAGAGCGACCCGGACACCAGAGACTTCTGGTTCAACATGCAGGCTCTGCAGATCTACCTGCAGAGAGAGGCTGAGCTCAACCCTCAGGCCTCTTACTACAACGTGGGCCTGCTGAAGTATCAGGTCAGTAACACTTCCTGCTTCTTTTTACCCTTTGAACTATTTCTTACTCATCACAGCCACAATTTTCCTCATCTAACTTTGATGGTGTCAACACATTTTTTAACTTGTTTTTTATATATTAATACTTTATTTTACAGGTCTCTCCTTAATAATAATAATAATAATTTATTAGGTTTCTCTATTGATTATTACAGAAAACCTTATTATCTGTAGAATTTGTTTTCTGTAAGAAATTTGACATTTCTGATATTCACCTCAGCTTCTTTGCCTTTTTTAACAAAACTTTTGGGGCAACTGTGAAGAAGTTATTCACACGTTAGTGACAGATCAAATGATGTTAGGGGTAAGAACCATCTTCAGTGAGTTTATATGAACTAAAGAGAAACCAAACCTGCCCTGGACTCTTCATTCTTCTTCCTATCTTCATGAAGACATTAAAAGTCTCCGTCGTCCCTCAGGTGTCCTCTCAGGATCCGGGTCGGGCTCCTCTCCTGCTGTCGGCCGAGTGTCAGCGGAGCGGCACCGTGACCCGAGTGTCTCTGGATTATCACTGCTGCCCCGCCACCGCCCCCTCCACCCAGCTCACCGCCGTCCAGGTGCTGCTCCCGTTAGACCACACGGCCACCGACCTGCAGTGCCAGCCGCCCGCCTCCTGGTGAGCAGAGAACAACTGTGACTGTCGGCCTTCTGTAACTTATTCCTCTGATAAATGTGAACAAGAAGATGATTGAAATGCACAAACGGATCCTTGTGATCATTATATCAGAGGTTGTGAGTCTGGGATGGAAAACGAAGCGTTTTAAAGGTCAGCTGGCAGAAACAAATGATGTATCACCGAGACAAAGGTTTATCATCATCATCATCTTGAGTGTGATGGATTTCACAGGGACATTTCTGTGAAGCGTATGAATTCTCCTACGTTTTCAAAATGATGTATGAAAACCTCCATTTAAAAGTGAATGAGAGAAGTTTAAAAACAAAGTTTAGGAGATTGTTTTTTGCGATTTCCGAGTTCAAAGTCAGGACTGTATTTAAATATTATTGATTCTCTAACTCATCGTTTTTTTAAGAAACTTTGTATTATTTTCATATTGATTGTTTTCATGTGGGAACAAAATGTATTTGATTCTGTGTTGTTGTGTTTTCTGCACCACATCGACCACAAATGTGGATCTGGAGGTTATTTCATAGAAAATCTTAGTGTTGGTCAGAAAAAGTGAGTGAGATATTTTGTGGATAAAATCTTCTCTTATCAATCTGCCTCTTATGAAGAAAACTGAACTACTGTTTGTAAACTTATTACAACAGAATATATTTTCACACGTACTTCACAGTAATCCAGTCGTATCTAAATATTTATTGAATATACAATCATTTTTTCCCCTGACATCTTAGTTGGCAAAGTGATAACATTTAAAAAAACACTTTCTGGGAGCGACGCCTCCACTTTGTCGATTGGAGTCATTGAAGTTCTGGTATAACGTCCATTTTTCCTGTTTTCCTCCAACTTGAGCTGCTTGTTCTTTCAGATTATGTCCATTAACAATATTTCTCGATCCTGCCTCAGTAAAAGAAAATGAAGGACGACTGAGATGGATTAACAGGAGAGGTTTTATAGGAAGTCAAAGGATGGAGATTAAGCAGCTCAGACCTCACGACCCGTTTATTTCCCTCGACAGGAACGCTGAAGAAAGACGGCTGCTGTGGAAACTCCCCAACCTCTCGCCGACCAATCACAGCAAAGGTCAGAGCCTCTCTGCTTTTATCTTCTGTCACTCATTGTTGGAGGAGCCTCGTCCACACCGAGTCCCTCGTCCACACCGAGTCCCTCGTCCACACCGAGTCCCTCGTCCACACCGAGTCCCACATCTCACACCGAGTCCCTCGTCCACACCAAGTCCCTCGTCCACACCGAGTCCCACATCTCACACCGAGTCCCTCGTCCACACCGAGTCCCACATCTCACACCGAGTCCCTCGTCCACACCGAGTCCCACATCTCACACCGAGTCCCTCGTCCACACCGAGTCCCTCTTCCACACCGAGTCCCACATCTCACACCGAGTCCCTCGTCCACACCAAGTCCCTCGTCCACACCGAGTCCCACATCTCACACCGAGTCCCTCGTCCACACCGAGTCCCTCGTCCACACCGAGTCCCACATCTCACACCGAGTCCCTCGTCCACACCGAGTCCCTCTTCCACACCGAGTCCCTCGTCCACACCGAGTCCCACATCTCACACCGAGTCCCTCGTCCACACCGAGTCCCTCGTCCACACCAAGTCCCTCGTCCACACCGAGTCCCTCGTCCACACCGAGTCCCACATCTCACACCGAGTCCCTCGTCCACACCGAGTCCCTCGTCCACACCGAGTCCCACATCTCACACCGAGTCCCTCGTCCACACCGAGTCCCTCGTCCACACCGAGTCCCTCTTCCACACCGAGTCCCTCGTCCACACCGAGTCCCACATCTCACACCGAGTCCCTCGTCCACACCGAGTCCCTCGTCCACACCGAGTCCCACATCTCACACCGAGTCCCTCGTCCACACCGAGTCCCTCGTCCACACCGAGTCCCACATCTCAACGTTTTCATCCGCAGACGTCTGATTCTTCAAAATCGTGCCAGAGTTGTCATCTTGTCGGCTTCCGGGCGAGTTCACACTCGCTGCATCGTGTCAGACGAATGTTGAAACGCGTAATTAAGAGTAAAGAGATCCTCTTTAAAAAAAAAAAAAAAAAGCTGCAATCTGGAGGCGTATCATTACCTTTTTAACTGCAGCATTAGCATTGGAACGTGGCAGCTGCTCTCACCCGCCCGGTGGAGGAGCCTCTGAATGCAGCACTGATATAAAGACGAGCATGAGATGTTCCTCTTTTATCACGTGTCGAGTTGATCGTCGCTCGTATTTCAGGAACTAAATGGGGCGCGGAGAAGAGGCGGAATGTCAGAGAAGAGTTTTATGGCCCCGAATTTAGAGAAAAGCCTCAAATGAACTCCGCTGTGAGCTCACCTGTGTTTCTTTGTTCCACACACCCACATTTCTCCCGTTTTTTATTTTCCACTTAATGATATATTATTAGCTCGGTGTGAAGCTCCTGTGCTGAAAGGGACTATTCACAGGCGTCAGTGATGGATGAGACGTTCAAGCCTGAAAACATTTACGTCTCTGGTTTATAAGCCGCTGACAAAAGCACTAAGAGGTCACATAACTCCTCCCGGTCCCTTTTCAAAATCCTGTTCTCCTGCTCGCCTCGCTCCTCAATACTAAAGTGTCCAAGTGCAGTTTTATGTAATGAATCACTTCTGACAGCTTTGAGTCAAATATGACTTCTTTTTTTTTTACTGGACGTCTTGTAAACAGAAGCAGAACGTTTGTGTTACTCATTAACTTGTGTTCATTTACTCACAGATGTCGTGTTTATGGACTTTCAAACGAATCTCCCTCCACTGGTGTGATGCTTTAAACTAATGAAAGCAGCAGTGGGAAGATCAGCAGTTCTTAAGATTTTCATTTGTCACCTTTTCATCAGACTCTCACTGTTTGATAAATTGTTATAAACAGTTTGTGGTGCAAAGTTAAAAGAAAGAGAAAACATCCACTGTGTTGTCACTGCTGTGAATCACTCTGTCCCTCTGTGTGTCTCTCTGTCTGTCTCTGTCTCTCTGTCTCTCTCTCTCTCTCTCTCTCTCTCTCTCTCTCTCTGTCTCTGTCTCTGTCTCTCTCTGTCTGTGTCTCTCTCTGTCTCTCTCTGTCTCTGTCTCTCTTCTGTCTCTGTCTCTCTGTCTCTCTCTCTCTCCTCTCCTCTGCTCTTTCTTCTTCTTCTTCTCTTTCTCTCCTCTCTCTCTGTCTCTGTCTCTGTCTCTGTGTCTCTGTCCGTCTGCCACGTCTCAGGCTCAGGGACCCTGTGTGCCAGCTGGCAGTGCCTGGAGGTTCCCCGCGGCCCCCCACCCAGCCTGGCCGTGCAGTTTGTGGGCTCCGGGGCGTCGCTGTCGGGCATGGACCTGGAGCTGGTGGGCAGCCGCTACCGCATGTCGCTGGTCAAGAAGAGATTCGCCACAGGTGACGATCTGATGAGTGGAGGAGGAGCTTTCATGACACATCATGTTTTTGTAGATTATTTTACTTCCACTATATATAGAGTTTTACATTATAATATACATTTTAAAAAAGGATTTGACAGTTAAAATGATGGTAGAACTTGGTTCTTTCTTCCTCAGTTTTATATTATCTTATTCTTATTTTGAAATATATGATCGATTAATGGATTGACAGAAAGTCAAATTCTATAATTCTGATTTGTGAAATTATTTAGATAATTTGTAAATGTTAAATGAATATTTTTCTGTTTCCAGCTTCTGAATTAAGAGAATTTTCCTGCTATTTAATTGTGCGTTAAATATCCTTAAATCTTGGATTGTTGCTCATGTTGGAACATGACAAGGTTCTTTTTCTAATGAGACGTCCTTTATACAGGACTAATGATTCAGAACCAGCTGCTTTATTCATGATCCATAAATCAATAATTCTGATGGACCTTTTTTAAACAAATAATGAATACAAACTTTTGTGTTGTCAGGCTGATAAAATCTCTTCTGCCCTCTTTAGTTTTAATGAGGCTGTAGATGATCTGAACCAGAATTTATTTATTTACATAATATAGAACAATACAAATAAATCCACCAGTAACAGCTTCCAACGGCTATAACCAAATTATAAATGATTTGAAAAACCTGATAGATTAATCTGTGATATAACAGGTCATGTTCAGCCAAATAACAATATAAATAACTTAAATATGTTAAATGTAGTTTTGTTTTTTATCAGAGATTCATTGGTTTAACTCTCAGGAAGAAGAAAATTAGCAAGTCATCAAAAATATTCATTTAAATATTTTGACACCTTTGTTTTATAAATATTGTGAAAAATCCATGAGTGTCTGTAGCATCCTCGTTTATCAAATGATTATTCACGTGAGGAAGTTTCCCTTTTCTCTCGCTCCCTCCACTTGGTGACACACTTCCTGGTTCTATCGTTTCCTCAGGGAAGTACATGGCCGGCTGCTCCTTGTGAATCTGGCACCTCGCTGGCGGGTGAGAGAACTGCGTCTGAGTGGAAGGGAGCTGATCGGTGGTGAGAGAGGAATCGGGAGAGGAGGCTCCGGCTCAGCCTCAAGGACAATGTGCACTTAACTTCTGATGTGTCCTGCAGCTCTAGGACCAAGCCTTTTCCCGTCCCTTCCTCTTCTCCCCTTTTATTTAAGTTGTGTGTTGTAACTCGCTCGTCCTTCCTCTGCCCGGAGGGAAAGTCCTTCTTCTCTCCCTCGACGCTCCTCTGCTCACATCCTGTTCTGTGTGCCTTTGTAGGTAGAGACTGCAAACTCCACTAGATGTCACAACTTTTCTGGACTTAGAGGAAAGTAAAAAAAATTCAAAGTGTGTGAATAAAGTTAAGCATATTACTGTGTTGCCATGGGAACTAGGATTTTTTTTTAAATTATGTAAATACGGAGAGATGAAGTCGTTTGTGATCGAAACCTGAGTCAAAAAGAACCGTTTGTGAATCTGCCGTTTGTTTCGATTAGAGGTTTTGTGATGTTGACATTTGATTAAAAAAATAAATAAATGTGCTCAATGGTTTTGGTTTACACCAATTTATTACACATCGTGACCAAGTACAAAATACAGCTGAACTATGCAGTTTATTACAGACCATCCTCTGTCCTTGGGCTAGCTAAAGTGTAGTCAAGAACAGGTTTAAAAATACACAAAAATAAGGGTTCAGTATACTTGTGAGAGGAACCAAATCTAGTTCAATAAAAAATAATCCTCCGCCCAAAATCTAAAACAGCCTTACAAAACATACAATGTACACATAGAAATAACTTTTTTTTTTTTGTTGTTTAAATCCCCAAAGCACTTGAAGGCAAATGACTGACGAGAGGCACGAGTTACAAAAAGCCTTAAATAAAGTCAAGCTCAGGGTTTCTCATCGCTACGACAAAATCATCTGAGGGGGGATGGGGATGGGGGGGGGGGAGATCAACCAAACACAAAGCTTCTGTGGATCAAAGCAGAAGATTTCATATAAATAGAGATTTCTCTTGTGACAGTTTAACAGGTTTACTCGGGTGCACGTCGCCACGAGTAAAAACCGAATCTCACACATTGAACAATCGAGATTGGAAACCGATTTTTCACACACACACCACACACACACGTCTGGTACAGTTTGAGGAGAGAGATTAGGCAAAGACCGAAGGCCACAGAGCACACACCTTTCTACATGATATAAAGATATTATATATATTTATATATAATTTATCATTATGGACAAATTCCCCCAATCACGAACTGTATTTTTTTCTTCTATCTAATCCAAACGGAGTATAAGACTTTATCTGAGTAACAGCATGAGGTTTAAGTATCGGCGTCGGGGGGGCGGTGGTGGGGGGAGGCGTGTGCCGGTTCAGATGCCAACCCACGTCCTTTTCCTTGGATCAGGGTTTTGGTTTTACAGGCCCAGAGCTTCATCTTCCCTTTGAAATGTACGACCAGTTGTTATCAGGAAATCCGACCTGATTCCAGTTTAACATCCCATCTCCGTTCAGACCACTGATCTGGATTTGTTCCCAACCCCTGCGGCGATGGAGTAAAACCACCACAGGTCTGCACACGTCAGTCACTGGATCATGATTTCAGGTTCCGGGAGGACTTATTTACATGGGAGACACAAACGGTGGCTACATCTTTTTCTTTTTTTAATACTTGCCTCGTGTCATCTGAGCCGAACGGAGCACAGCATAGAAATCTATTGAGGTAAACAAACTATCAAAGTACACAGCCCAGGTAATAGACTGTTCCCTGCCTGACAGACGCAGCTGGTGGGATGGACTGAAGGAAAAGGTCCCGTGGGTCATTAGGTTGCATGTTCATGATTCGATTCTCTCTTTTTCTTTTCCGTGTTTGCCGCGAGCTGCGGCGGAGGCAACAAGGAGCACACGCCCGACACCCGGCCAATGTTAAAGGTGCTTCGAATGTCTGAGGTTTGGAGACGATACATTCATACTGCGGTAGAGGCACAGCTGAGGGACAGATGGACAGCATCTGTAGTGGTGGTTTCAAAGTTGGCGATCTAAGGCACTCAAATGACACTATGGCACAGCTAGTTTGAAATTTGAGAGAGAAAAAAAAAAAAAAAAGTCACATAAACACCACACACCAGCACTCGAAGATACACGTCCAATAGAAAGGTACTGCACAAAGTCATTCACAGTTGCAACAACAACAACAACAAAAAGAAAGGAAACAGAATCCGACCTGTGTTAACGCCCCTGTGAGGAAAGAAAAGACGAGAGCTTCTGGGACAAAGATCACCAACTTTACAAACTAGTGAGGGGGGGGGGGGGACTGACATTGCTACTCTCTATGTACACTGCACACACCGACTGCAGAGGGACGCGTTGTGCTCGGCTAAAGAAAGCCACTTGTGTCCCGAAAGGCCTCAGAAGGCCCCTTCAGGGTCACCTTTTAGAGCCGGTGATGCTGGTCCTCGTGGCTTCCTGTCCGGACTGGACTCACATCTCCTGCAGAGGGTGGCTCATGTCAATCCTCTCTCTCTTTACAGCCGGCTCAGTAGGTCCTCTGGAGGTGTCGGCATCGCTGCCCAGGTCGCTCATCTCGTCGGAGAAGGAGGCGTCTAGAGGCGGAGGGAGGGAGGGAGGGAGGGAGGGAGGGATGTGTTACAGGAGAAATCATTGGCCACTGTAAAGCCAGATAACGTGGGGCAGGAACTAAAGAACAAATGTGCACTGAGTTTAAAGCTAAAATACAAAACTTTTCTCCACAATATTTAAGTCTGTAAAATGAGTAATTTCTGGTTCGTGTGTGAAAGAGCAACTCTGATGAATCTGTAAAACTTATTCTGAGGGACTAACACTTTGCTGGTTATCTCATCTGACCTGTGTTTTACTAACGCTGTGACGATGCTAACTTGTTTTTATAATGTGGGAAGAGTTGTAGATTGTAAACACTAACATAAAAACAAGCACTGTGTAAAAGTAGCTTACCTTTCTCCAGGAGTGAAGGCATCATGGAGCTCAGGTCACTGAACTGTAATCAAAGACATGATGAGTCAACAAAACCATTTTCAAGGTCTTTCAGTGTTTGGAGCAGTTTCAGAACTTCCTCTCTTACCTCGCCCATGACAGCGATGGGAGTTTCTCCGGTGGCCTGAGCCACTCGATGCTCCACCAGGTAAAACATGTACTCGTCATACAGGAGACGGATCAGGTGGAAGGAGCCGAAACTGGCTGCACTCCGCAGAGTAAGGTCTCTGATCACCATGGAGCTACGGGACGGACAGAGAGAGAGAGAGAGTCACAGATAAGACGTAGAGTCTCCTGTCGTATCGCGCTTACTTAAAAATCTGAGCAGTGAAGGAAACTGAAGAATGTGATCCAGTATGTGCGGTACCTGTAGAAAGACCATTTGAGCAGGAACTGCCGAGCAGCTTTGGGGAAGCTCGGGCTGCCCTGGTGTGGCTTCAGGACCTGAGAGACCACGTTGTCGAGCCAGGTGGCCCACTGGTCCAGGGAGCTCTGCTGCTGCAGGGTGACTTTAAAGTCCTGCTCCAGACGCTGGACCACGCTCTCGTCACACTGACACACCCACGACGCCTGCTCCTGTGGGACCCAACAGAACACGACCGCACACGTTCAGCGAAAGAGAACAGCACAAAGTGAGCGTGTCGAAAACACGTGACAGTTAGACACGAAGATTTGACCTGAGATGAAGGGACAGACAAGTTTACCTGGACGTTAGCGAAGTCCACCCTGTTGAGGTCGGACAGCATCTGGTTGATCTGGGAGGTGTTCTGCAGGACGGCCCGAGCTGCCTGGGCCAAGTGGTTCAAACTGGTGTAGCGTCTCAGAGTCTGAGCGAAGGCACTGACCACGGCCACCTGAGGAGCAGAGAGCGCACAATCGTGTTTCATGTCACTCAAGTCGACACTTCATTCAAATATCCAAGGCTCTGAAGATAAGCGATAGATTTGATCACTTTCAGTTGAACCCGATCTAACAGACAGAGAGAGGATCAGCTGTTCCCGTTACCTTGGTGCGGATGATCTCCTGAGGGAAGCTGGTCATGGCGTTGGTCAGCCAGCCCTCCAGACTCTTGGCGAAGTTACGAATGGCCTGAGTGAGAGTGCCTGAAGAAGCAAAACGCTCTGGATCACAAACTGAATTTACTGCGTCGCCTCTAGGCTTGAAGCGAGAGTCAAATTCAAAAGCTTCAAGTTCTGTCACAGAATAAACCTAAAGGAACCTAAGGAAGAAGGAATGAGGAAGATACAGGGACAATCACATTCTGCTGGTTTTTGTGTGACTTCATTAGTTTGTATTCGGTCGATGGTTTTTAAAAAGAGCTGAGAAGTCAAAAAATCTATTGATTGATCGAAGTTATTTTCTCAGTCTTCTGTGATATGAAGGTTTTGGGGTTTGGGACTATTTGTAGGATAAAACTTTAA
This sequence comes from Reinhardtius hippoglossoides, assembly GCA_006182925.3. Taxonomy (NCBI): domain Eukaryota; kingdom Metazoa; phylum Chordata; class Actinopteri; order Pleuronectiformes; family Pleuronectidae; genus Reinhardtius; species Reinhardtius hippoglossoides. The sequence continues at coordinate 20,965,852 of CM031683.1, read as the reverse complement.
AAACTTAGACTATGGGAAACTGTGCTGAACATTTTTCTCATTTCTGGTACTTTAGAGACAAACAATCAAATTAAAAGCTGGCTGATACTAACAATGATCGGCTGAAAATGTAAAGTCCCACACTTTCTGCATTTCATGGTCTCTTAACAAAATAATAAAAGTAGCACTGACTGGGAACAGGACGCAGGACGTCCGGGATGAGGATCTCCACGAGAGCCTGGTAGAGGATGTGATCACAGCTTCTCATCCATAGTCTGATCGGTTCATATTTACACAGAGACACCAGCTTGTCCCTGGGGATCACACCTTCTGGGTCCTCGTCACTAAACACAACAACGAGACGAGCTGTAAATAAAACAATCCTCGAAACGCAGCGGACGGGTGAGTTTGGCTGCAGAGATTCTAGGTGAATTACTTATGTACTTGTACTTTTCTGATCTGACCTGTTGGCGATGCTCGTGTTTCCGTCACTAGATGGCGGTGTTGAATACCAAAAGGTCTGCCAGAGTTTCTCTATGTAGTGGAACTGGAGGTTCATCACCACGTCCAGAGTAGCCTGCAGGAGGGAGGGAGGGAGGGAGGAGAGGGAGGGAGGAGGGAGGGAAGGGGGAGGGAGGTGAGGAGGAGGAGGAGGAGGAGGAGGGGACAAAACATACAGAGCTGAACCATGGCAACCAGACACACAACAAAGTTTCTGCAGGCAGCCTCTCGCTCACTCTGGGCCCTCCTGGTTAGACAATGAGCCAGCTTAAACACAGCTCCACACACATTAATCATCAGGAGGTTCCTGAACACCACGTCTAGGCTTCGGCTGAAATTTGATCTGCACAAGTTGGTTTCACTCTTCCTTTTCCATAAAGAAACTTGATTGTCTTTATAAAGCAGATTAGTCTTGTAGGTTTACCCATGCATGTGCCTCATTTTAGCGGCGAGGTGCTGACCAGAGCTAACCCACGTGACTTCCTCTTTCCTGTTCATATGTATGAGGCCCTTTGAAAAGCAGAGTACACTGCGAGAGCACAAAGGAAGCGGAGGCGAGCCAGTGTTTTTCAACGATTACACAGTTAGGGCTTTAATTGTTGGAGAAAGAGCCGCCACCTGTTTCTAAAAAGTATGAGCAGATAAATCCTAAAACTCGACGCGCAGATATGAAAGGAAAACAGAAGAAAGCAGCGCTGCAGAAGTTTGGGAGTTCTTGGCCGGAGGAAACGTCAGCCTGACTCCTCATGGCGCAGAGGTCAAACTCATTGTGTTTGCCGCCGCAGTTTATCTCCACACCGAGAGTTAGTATTAGAATGAGAACATGATTTACACTGTGCCCGGAGATTCTCCTCTTTCTCTGTCTGGCAGGACGTGCACTTGCCGCTGGATCCTGTTACAACAGCAGTGTAGGCTTCAATCACATGATATGTTTTTTGCTTCCTCTCCAGCTGTCGCCATGGCAACCTTGTTTACGGTTGCCCCCAGCAACAGGTCAAACACAGAACTCCAAAACAAAAAGGAGAATTCCCCATACCCTCTAAACAAGAGTGTTTTACCCCCACAGTTTTTCATCGTGCAGGAAAAACAGCGTGCCTTTAAAAAAAAAAAAGAAAGAAAGAAAGAAAGAAAGAAAGAAAGTGTGGGGGAGAAATAACACGTGTTCACTTGCACCATCATCTGCAGACAAGCGCCTGCAGCAGAGATTCCCAAATCGTAACCGACAAATAGTGTGATTTATCACTTTCATACTTTGATCAAACACTTCATTATTTGTGCTTAAACAATAACTTAACTGTGCAGCAGATTAAATATTCCACTGTTGTTATGACCTTAATAAATACTGTCCCAACAGTGGGTACAAATCTATTCACAGCCTCAATCAAAAGAAACTCTTATAACTACATGAAAGTAAAGAAAGAAACTAAGAAATCATTTCTTTGCCTGCAGCTTCGAGAGCCCTCGATGAAAGTGCTGGCTAACGCGTTAACAGGTCACCGCTGGCTCCCAGAAACAGGCAAAAAAAGTGAGATGCATAATCATTAAACACGCGGAGGCAACGGGAGCTGTGAGAGTGACAGAAATACGCCGGCAGACAAAGACAGGAGCCCATGTGCCTGTCCGCAGACAAGGCAACACAAAGGCCCAAGGGGAGGCCACCACAAAGACACCAAGATGTCCACCCAGCGCGCTGAAAGGTTAATTGGCATGTCTTGAAAGCAGCACAGAGATGAAAAGACGGCTGGAACAAAGGGAGCGTGGTGAGGCTGGACAAGAGGAGGGCAGGGATAATATGATAAAGCCGGAGCTTCACCGCCACCACCACCTCATTGCCCCCCCAACCTGCCTGTAAAAACCCCCAAAATGTAATGTCGGGGGGGTTCTCCTCAAATTCATTATCCCACCAAGAGATTATGAAATCTATGAAATGTCGTTATGTAATAATTCTCTTTAGATCTTTCTTCACACGTTCATATCTTCTTGGATGGTTGTTGACTGCAGTTTGTTTTCCTTGTGACTCCTGTTGCAGCTTGTGCATCTGCCCTAAGGCGCTATTCTATATTTTTCCTATTGTAAAGGAATCCCACACAGCCAGGGAGGTGTTGATTTATTGCTCAATACTTTTTTTTAACTTTTCTGAAACCTGTCAGTCTTTAAAAAGTGGTTCACACATCTGGGGTTTGATTTTCTCAAAACAGCTCGTACCTCCACGAGGGGGTTCTTTGTGTCTGTCTGTTAGTTAGCAGGATTACTCACCAGCTACTGGACGGATTAACACGACACCTGGGGAAAGGTTCAGGGGGAGATCTAGGAATTTTCCTCTTTTTCCCCCCGAAAAATTACTTTTTTATTCTGACCAGCATATTAATGGACATTTGTTGCTTCAGTGAGGATTTATATGGCAGCAGGACGGTGTATGTGGGATTGACTCATAATAAACGACACTGCCAATGATCACGGTGATGGAGAAACACGTCTGCCAGAGTAATGGTGTGGTTCACTGACGGGCTTTATTATGGGTTTTGGACAACGGTGGGAGATTTATGACACAGAGGAATAAACTTTAATAGGCTTTGGATACACCAAAAATACTTATTCATCATATAAATACGCTGTTGGCTTAGTTATTTTCATGGGATTTGTTGACATAATCAAACTAGAAAAAGATGAATCTCTGTCTTTCTTTCTCTCCTTTTAATTTGTTCCACCACCGACTGACGGACTTCAAACTTGGCGGGTGTGTTGCTGATGAACAGTTGTCGAGACAATGGTCACAGACACACAGAGATTCCTTCATTCACTTATGAACCGCAAACGGCACTCGCTGTTGCCATGGTAACAATGTTTAAGACACAACCCTCCGATGATGTCACTGAAGGTCAGGCTCCAGCTTGACGGGCGCTGCGCTGGTGATATAAAACTTCGGACTATTTGGACTCATTTAACTCACAGCTAGCGACTCAGTATGGGACAGATATCCATCAGCAGGTCAAGCGTTCAATATGAGATAATTAAGAGTTTATCTCGAAGCACAATTCATTATCAGAGCCGTTAGAAATTAATTAGTGCAGAAATAGCATTGTTCATTGTTCCCATGTCCTTATTTCCACCCAGTTCAGTTCAGTCCAGACAGTTATGATTAAAACAATCATATAACATACAGTAAAATCTAAGTAAAAAATCTAGGTTATATTTTTGTAGCTTTAGTTGATTTTGCACACTTACACTTACTGAACTTAAACACTCCTCCAGTAAATAGTCACATATCATGTGACTTCACTGGAACAATCGTCACAGAGCCACAGAGGACAGTGACGTGAGGAGAATATAGAGACAAAAAAAGAAATATTCTACATTTTCTGGTTATATGTTTATATATCAGGGGCCATTAACCATAAATAGGAAAGTTATGCCACACAATTGCCATATTGTAGATTTCAGTGTTCTTGTCTTCTTCAGTTTACCTCCAACCAGGAGATTAGGTTTGTATTGCCGTCAGTCTCCCTGTCAGCAGAAACTACTGAAATAATTTTCATGACATTGTGTGGAAGGGTGGGTCATGACCCAAGGAAGAAGCCATCCAATCTTTGGAGCAGATGCCGAAATAGAGCATAATTGGGATGCACTTTCTAGTTCTCCCTGTCATGCAGGTAAAGTCTGTCAGTCAGCAGTAGGGTTCCTGCATCAGATATATGCAGCCATGTTTTCATTATCTCCACCATTGACTGAGTGGCTGAACAGGAGCAACAGGCACGAGGTCTGTTTGCTCATTTGAATGCGAGGAACTACAAAACTACTAAATCTCAATAGTGGTTTAAACAAAAGAGTAGCACTGTGATAGAACTCACCTCACAGTGGTCTCTGTAGAGCGTCTGCAGCTTCTTGATATCATTCAAGTTGATGCGCTCAGGCAGAGGCTGAGTGCCCAAGTCAGGGGTGGGAAACGGAGGCAAGGTGTGGGATGTATCTGCATAAACCCAAAGAATTTAGACAGGTGTCACTCACTCATACAGACGTGTGTGTTTACACACAACACACACACAAATATACACAAAAACACAGGCTAATCTACTTAGAAACCATAGAAAAGTTGTATAAAAAGATCTTAGTGTATGTAAACATTGTTTAAGTGTGTTTGCTCTAAATGAAGCTAAAATGCGATGGTAGTTGTGCAAAATATTGATTCTACTTTGCGACGACACTGAAGAAAAATATCTAATGCCACAGTATGAAAATCCGAACATATAAGTGGTGAATTTTAAAAGCAGTTGTGTCATCCTGGAAACGTAGTAGTGGCAGCAGCCAACCAGCTCTTGTCCCTTACCTATGTACTGCTGGTGATGTTGGCTCTGAGCAGCCACCGACTGCTCTGGAGTGCTGCTACAATTCTGAGAGCTCCCACACAGGCTGTCAGACATACCATCCACCTTCTGCAGGGGTTTAAACCTGAGGAGAGAGGAGAGAGCAGGACATGCACATAAGTTAGCTGAGTTTTAAAGGAGAGAGAAAGCAGGAATATGGAAAGTAGGACTGAGAAAGGTAAAAATGTCAGATTGCAGGGAGAGAGCTCTGACCTCTGTTTCTGGTGGACAGGCTGCTGCCTCATGGCCATGTACTGGGTGTCCTCCTGCAGCCGGTTGAGCGGTGAGTCTGGCTTCACCCTGATGCCATAGTAATGATACTTAGAGTTGCCTCTGGCCGAGGAGAGAGTGAGAGAAAAAACAGAAACAGTGAGGAGGAGAAGTCTTGCCATCAGTGTAATCACTATCATTATCCTCTTCCATCAGCAGGTCTCCGAAGCCTATAAGCATCATCATACTCATCACATCTATAATGGTAACTTGATTACTATTATCAGTATCTTCAATATTGGCAACAGCCTCTTCCTGTTTGTACCTGGTGCCGAGGCGGCGGGTCCTCAGGCCCATGAAGACCGAGCGGATGAGTTTGCCGAAGGAGGCCGCGTTGACCGGATCCAGTTTCTGTTCCTGACAGTGCCGCAGGTAGTGGTTGTACAGGGAGCACCGGGGCAGACTGACTCCCTCCGCTGTCTCATAGTTGTCCAGGAGCCACTGCAGCTAAAAATACACAGAGGAAGCAACAGTCGCACAATCAGTGAGCCAAACAGACAAACTCTGTGAAAGTCCCCTGGGTGTTAATGGAAGGGAGCAGTGCATCCTATTATCAATTCAAAAGGCAGATCGCACACAAACACACAAATAACATAACGTATTTTACAAAGTGAAACACCAGATAAACCATTACACTCCTGCTAAGCTCAGGCTTGACTGAAGCAGTGAGTGAGCGTAAGGAATGGCTGATTGAGTGAACACTCAAACATCTGGAGATCTATTTGCTCTATCAAACAAACCTCCAAGACAGTCACTTACTGAGGAGAACACAGTCATAGCTCTGTCTGTCACAACCTAATCAAAACAATTTACATGAAGAGCTCATATAGCCAATTTACAAATCAGTTTCAAAGCAAATACTGTTCAAATGATGTTGACATTGGGAGGTGATGGCTGAGGTTAGGAGCTGGAAGTTAAGGAAAGCATCTAAACCACAAATTTGCTCCATGTGAGTGGAGGCAGAAGGATAGAAAAACTATTAGAATCAAATTTGAATGTCATTAGACTTGAGTGACGGCCTCTCAAGAGAAAAGTTAGGCCCCATTCACACAGACACAAGTTCTTCCCACTTCCATTCATTTGAAAAGCAGAAGTGCGCTGATGTGTCATCGTCTTCCGGGGTGCGGCGTTGACTAATTGTAACCAAGCATGCATGCAAGCTCATTCCCCTTCTGGATTTCCTGGATCTTTTTTCACTGTCTCGCGGCTACATGAACCGATACCCCCACCGATGCAGCCCCCTGTGTTTAAAACGTAGGCCAAGCGTCTGTCAGAATGTGGGCTGACACTGTAAAAAGATATGCAGGCATGCATGTATTGGTGTATTTAAGTGTGAAAATAACACAAATCAATCAGCTATCCACAGATACAAGGGGCATTCTTTGGGAAAACAAATGCAAGTTCAGCTCATTTGTGTCAGTGAGACGGTGCAGAGAAAGTAAAGCTAGCAGTGGGTTACTGTGTTCAGCTGAGCAGAACGGGAGAAGAACACACGGCCTTCAGGTTCAGCCTCCGATGTCTTTTTCTCTTTTTATCATTTTCTCTCATATCCTTCTCAAAGAAAGTTCCTTGTTGACTTACATGGCTGTTGAGCAGGCTGCTTTTGTGACTCGCAATTCCTTCAGACTTTTGGAGGTTTTCAATCGCCATTTCAAGCTAAAGAAAGAAGAAGCATGCAAAAAAATAGTGGATAAAGAAGGGAGAGGAGGCAAAAGAGTGAGAGGGACAGAAAAAGAGAAGGGGACAGAAATAAGCAGGGTATATGGAGGAAAAAAAAACATAACAAAAGGAAATAAGACTGTTAGCGAGCAGCCAGATCTCTGCATTTCCATTAAAAATCAGTCAGTGTTGCAGCCAAATCCATTATTGGCTGACAAAAGCATGCAAATCAAGGGTCTTATAGGGTTAAGCTGCTCAGTGAAGGGTTGCAGTCAGACACTCTAATGTATGCAAATAGGAACCACAAACAGGGGCACAGGTCACGTCAAGCTCAGAGACAATAGGTCAACAATGCCCCTACGAGTGAAACAGTGTCACAATGAGAAATACACTGGCATATTATTCTGTCTTTGGACATCAAAAAAATGATGGAGTCCTGCTGGTGCCAAGCAAAGTGAATGACAAAACCAGGGACGTTCTGTTGAGCTGCAGAAGGAAAATCAAGTTAAAAAGAAAAGATATGTGCTATTGCAGCCAAACTGGAGACATAGAAGAAAAAGGGAAAAGAAGCAGGCGGCATTCCAAGCCTTAAGAAGGCTCCAGAGGGCTCTTGGCCAAATGGTAATGAGCCCCAGGGGTTGCTTTGTTTTGCAGGGCGCTCAAGTGCCTGTGAAAACCTCTGAAACAAGGCAGTGCTGAATTATTTAAGCCAGCGTCCTGATTCTACAAGCTCTCTGCCCTGTACTGCTCTGCTCTCTGTGTGCTACTGCAGAGCCAGGAGGCCCCGACTCAGGTTGCCGTAAACCCAGCGTCTCTCTCCCTGCCTTTCAGGCTTGGTCTGGGAGCCTGCCCAGTCTGGACAAAGCCTCGGCAATGGTGACAGTTAGCACCAGCATGCATCTGATGACATCATACAGTATGGTAGTGAGGATCTCCACTAGTTGAGGGAACAAAACTATCATTTCAATCATTCTGGTCATTGGTGTTTTTCTAATGTAAAATGTGCTTTTGAGTTCCACTGTGTGAGTGTTACTCACCATAGCTGAGGAGGAGCGTGACGAGTGTGAAATGTGGTTGCGGCTTCCCTCCATGCTTCCTCCATGGATCAGGTAGGTGCTGCCGCTGGAGATGATGTGGCTGCTGCCCACATCCATGGCGATGCCCACCATGCCATGAGAGGGCACCCCACTGCTGGCGGAGGAGACCACCGTGGTGACGTGAGCTCCGCCGGCCTGCGAATCAAAGTAGGTTCCCCCGCTGCTCTGCCCGTAGAGCTGGGCGTCGGGGTTGTAGGAGTAGGCCGTTCGGCTAGGGAGAGGATTGTTGTGATTAACATGCAGCGATGACTAAATATTATGCAAAGTGCTGTGTAACACTTTAATATGAATTGAAATTCTGAAATTTGTTTACTGGCTCATGTTGCACTTTGTTTCATGCATCATTGCTTTGCCGTGTTTTTGAAACATCACTTACATGGTTCCATTGGTGTAAACAGTGTCTCCACTTTCTCCTACATATTGAACCTGGGACGGGTAAACATGTTGCACCTGCTGCACCTACAGAGAAACAACAAGAGTGTTAAAGAAGCGGAGCTCACAGGTAACAGACCTGAGAATAAAGAAATATCTCACTTTATTTGACTGTTGAGACATAAAAGGTCAGTGAGGATGAACTGAGCTAAATATTTGAACACTGTAAAGTTAAATATATTGTGTATGTGTGTATATGAAGTGTCAACACTATGGTATTTAGACCTACCCAGGCATTTGGTGTAGTTTTTCTGTACCATATTAGTACATAATAAACACCTTATATTGACAGCAGATCAAGTAGTACTGAATTGATGGAGACATATATGAGGTTTGATAAAACACAAGCTTGATCTGACAAACATCACAACTGGAAATGGAAGATATAGTGAGGGGGGAAATGGAAAAAGCAGGTAATGCACTGTCCATCTGCTATTTGCTGATCATGTGGTATTATACAGAAAATAAAGACTGACACCTAAGACCAGCTAATAGTAGACAGTAGTTTTCACCATTAGATGTTAGACATCACACAGATTTTGTCCTGGGATTTGGTTCAAGCCCCCAGGAACATTGCAGGGCTTCACAGCAAGGTCCCATTATACCCCGAGACTCAGAGAAGACTTTCTGACATACACATCATCATAAAAAGACATGATATGTATTATTATGTTATTCATGTATGCAAGCAGTGGGCCAGGCTCAGCCAGAGAAAAAGACAAACAGTGAGGGGGCAGAGCAAGCAGGAGAAGCATTTCACCTCTGGATGAGCAGATGTGCAGCCATGTTTGGGATCTTTATCACACGTTTAAGACAAACATGGTTTGGTTACTGTTTAGTTTGTTTACTATATAACCAACGAGACACAAAGAGATGATCAAATATTTGGAAGTGACACAAATATAACCTGGTGGCTATACATAGGGTATAATTTAGTTTTATTTCATATCACTGAAATTAATTTGATCATCTTTTACTTTATTGGTCACGAAAGTCAAAATAATGTTTGTTTTTTTATTGTAAAAAAAAATCAAGGGATGCACAGATACGTTCACAGCACTGTATATGTATGTACAGTACTGTGTACCTGCTGAGGGACCTGTTGAACCCTGGGTACTGAAAGCTGCTGTACTTGTCCTCCCTTCTGAGCTGAGCCTGTGGCTTGAACCAGCACCCTCTGTGTGGATACAAGACAGCTCAATTACATAGGTATGTATGTACAATCACACATACGTCACTGTAAACATGAAGTCAACACAACATCCACAAACATGTCAACAAACGCTCCCCCTAAAGACGTATTTTGGTAAGTGCTGAGAGATGAATGATTATTACGACATAAATAAATGGAAGCTAATATGTCTAACTACAACACTCAGTGTCAGACTGTGTTTTATATGGTTTATTAACAATTTTGAATTTTTTCTGTAGCCTCAAATAGACCATGATGCAACTGATGGCAAAGTGGAGGCAGCTTTATTTTTTGATAAGTAACTTATTGAAACCACCATTTAAAAAGGTTTTATTCATTGCAGGAGGTGAATTAAACATTAAGCCATAACTATCCAGGAGAGATTCTGTTGTCAAGATATTATCGCAATTATTTGATAATTTCAGGCACCACAGGCAAAGCACTATCACAGCAAGCAGGTCCTGGTTTGGTTTCCAAAATAACTTTTCTTTTAAACGTAACATTTGGGGGGGAAAAATAGAATGGAACAGTTTTGTCATCACGGACTTTCCCCATTCGTCCTGTCAGAGGTAGTGTCCTACCTGCTGTGAGGCCGGGACAGGCTGTACCACAGGAGCCTGGGCTGATGACGACGTGCGCAGCGCTGCCACGCTGGTCGTGGTGTCTGACCCTCCCTCGGAGCTCTGCATGCTGGGTAGCAAGGGAGAGAGACAAGAAATGTATACCAGACTGAAGAAATACTCTTACAGGTAACAATTAAAACTAAAAGGAAAGAATAAGAGACTTTAAGGCCTATTCACATGGACAGCCATAAAGAAAAAGTAAATGTGCTTCCACCTCACCCCTTCTTTCTTGGAGCCACTAGAGCATTCATTAGGCCCCAGGGGGTCTCTGGCTTTGCCAAGTCAAGCTGAGTCACTAAAGCTCGGAGCCCCAGAGGCTGCCCACCTTTGGCCTTAATCAATGGCTAAATAAGCAGCACAACAGTATTACACAGGCTCTCTGTGCCGCTGACAGAACGGACCCAGGTTTCAAAGTTACAGTACAGGAGTTCAAGTTACCAACAGGACTCAAGTGCTTCCTGGGGACCTAACCCACTGCTGCCACTGGTCTTTCCACTGGGTGACTGTGCACTGCATAGCAAAGGGGAGCTAAAAATGGAGTAACACAAAGGCTCTCTTTAAAAAAAAAAAAAAAGGACAGAGGGGGAATGAGCGGGAGTAAGGCAGGGACACGAGAAGAATAGAGCAAGGGGGAGTAAGCAGATAAAAAACAACTTGTCCACTCTCTCAAAAAAGAAAAAAAACCGCAGGGAGAGGAAGATGAAAATGGCAGTGGGGCTCCGGCCTCTGCCAGGGTCCTGTTGATATCCAGCGTTTGTTTCTAACGAGAGCCATTCTCCGAGGGCTCCAATAATCCAGCTGATATGAGGAAATTCCTCAATGCTTTGTAAACGTTTGTCGGTTGCCATGGTGAGGAATCCATGACGACCACCCCCAACTCAACCCCCGTCCTCCCGTCCCCCCCTCCCCTCTTCACTCCTCGACCCTCCTCCCCCCAACCTCTTTATAAAGCTCTTGCGCAGGAACTTTCGAGTGCGACCGCAAAGAGGAGAGGGGGAGGAGGATTAGAATAAGGGAGAGGAAGATACAGCACGGTTGGGGGGTGGACTGAATTGATGAGCAGTCTTTGGTTTCAGGCAGAAACACACGGAGCAGCAGTCTGAAAAGTCAGTCTGCAGACAGGAGAGGTGTTCACTGGGAACATTCACTGCATGACACAACCCGCTCGAGACACACTTCATTATGCTAGTCATAACACACGACATGCACTACAGTGTTATTATATTTTAGTGGAGGAGACCTGCGAACAGGCTGCAGCAATCTGCAGACTAACTGCAACAGGTGCAGCTACACAAACTTCCTGATGGTGCTGCACGATTAAACCGATTAGACATGTGATTTTTCTCGTTCTCACATAAATATTCTTCCACATTGGCATGATCAAGGAGCTCCACCGCCTCAAACCACTGGGGGGACGTTAATGCGACAGAATCTAATATGTGACCCACAGAAGAGCAGGAAAAAAACAGCTTTAAAAAGGAACAAAAACAAGGACAAAATGAGTCAGAATCAAGGGAACTTTGCTGGTGATGGCAGAGAAGGGGAAATAAATTCAACCAAACCACAGTTCCAACCAAAATGTCATGCTCACACCAAGCTAGGAGTCACATCCGCTTTTGTGGAACATTTTCACAGTATGATCATATAGGATAACATCACTGAATTATACACCTAAAATGCTGCCACCAAATACAACATAATGAAAGTATCACAGACTCAAACACAAAATCCACAAATTCCCTAGCATCCAAAACTAAAATGTTCCAACAGGCAATAGGAAACTGTGAGGGCTCAATTTATTTAGTTTCGTTTTTCCGGATGCATCGCACGACTACTTGTTGACTCTCGGGAGGAGTCTGGCAACTTTCACTCTTCATCTCTGAATCAAACGTTAATTATAGAATCAGTCTTCCCATTGCAGCTCTCTATGGTGAGTTGATCTAAACACAAAATACAGAGAAATACAAACCCGGCCGTGAAAAGAACCAAAGAGAACACTTGTGATCTGAAAGAAATGAAACCTCGAGCACCGACCTTGCTGAAAGAGACACTACCTGAATCTTTTCATATCCAACATGCAATTTAAAAGATGCATTTAACTGTGAACTGTGTGAAGTTTATGATATCAGCAGTAGTTTTGGGGAAAATCCAGAGTTCGGAGGAACTACTGGAAGCTTAAATAATAATCAGAGAGCACCTTTGACGGGAAAATAACAACGGATCTGGGTGTGCCTACGCTGGCATTTTCCATGCACAGTGATTTTGCCACAGGCAGAAACTAATCCGCCTGCATCACTGTGAGGTGTGGAGAAGGCCTATGATGAAATTCCTGATATTTGTCAATCTTCAAAACACACACACACACACACACACACACACACACACACACACACACACACAATGCTGTAATGAGTGACTCCCTGAGCAGCCCTCTTTGCCCATCTGCTGGGTATTTGTTCAGGGCACAATTAGCACTAACATGTGAAAGCTCTCATATTGCATTACTATTTTTCTTCACATGTCTTTCTTGTATGTTATTTTAGTGCCAAAAGTCTATTATCAGAAAGATGTTAACAAGGACAGTGCCATCTAAAAGCTGCTGCAATCATCAATCATATTTGTAAAGCAAGGAATTTGTTCAAGGGGTGTCAGATGAATTATAAATACACCCGCAAGATTTCCATCATTTATCTTTAGACTTGTCATTTTCACCAGAGGAAGTGACAGTGGCCTGAGGTCTTCTCTGTGGCCATTAAACAGTGGGTGGCATGGTACGATGCAGAGGGATCAAGAAGCAGAGCTCTGACCTTCACGTTTTCATCCATTAAAGTTCAATTATGGCACTGGCTTTAGCACTGGGTGAAGTGTGTCAAATCATTGCACTGGAAGCAGAGAACGAGGGCGACTGCAGGCAGAGAGGAGTCTTTCTGCTTACATGGTCAAGGAAGGTTAAAAGACGCAGAAATTCTGAACCAGCGGCCCTGAAAAACACAAAAGGTAAGACCACAGCAGGAGATACGGCACTCTGCTGCAAAAAAAAGCTTCTCCAGATGGGCTGCTGTTTAGCGCCAAACCTTTCTGCCTTAAACCCAGAGACAACTTCATACGTGAAAGTCCCTTTCCATGTCAGGTCTGAGCCTGGTTTCAGTCAGACAGATCCCAGATGAGCTCTTAACAACATTACAAAAACAGTCCCTCCTTTCAAGAGTTACCTGAGTTTTAAAAGCTACACAGAAACAATAAAAGACACTTTTAAAAGAAACCCCAAAGTGTCATTACTGCTACAGTCTTTAATGTTAATAGTGCGGACAAGATTTAAACATCTGTCACTGACAGCTCTAACTTAAACACGGCTCAATCAGAGAAAAACACATACAGATGTTCAATTAAAAGCAGGAGCCCACAGTCTTGGCTCGTGTTTGCACTGGCCCACATTGTTTGCAGAGCAACAACGGTTGCTAGTGGCAACACCGTCCACTCCCGTTTCCAGGAGCCTGTTGCTAGGCAACCAACAGAATACTTCCCAAACCAAACAATGCCATCCCCCACCTGATCCCTCTATCTCACGCTAAGTAGAAACTTACAACAATAAATACTATGTAAGCTATTAATTTCAGACACCAGGAGACACGGAGGCAGAGTTACTCCTATGCTGCAGTTATAGAAAAATGCACAGACTTGACACTGGTTATAACCGAAAGGGACAGGATGAAGTGCTCTGTTTTTGTAACTACTTGGTGGTCAACAGAGGGAGGAATGTTTAAGTCATCAGGGAGACAACAATCTATTCTTCAGGGCTGCTTTATACTCATGCCACCCAAAAACAACACTTTCCAACCCAAGCAGAGTCTTTCCAAAGTTTCCTCGGCAGATGAGATGGTGAAAGAGCTTGAAGAGAACACTTTATCAAAGTCACTGGAAGATAATGTAAAAAATAAAGCAGGAAAAATACACTTGTTGCTTTTAAAGGGACGTCTATGGAGGAAGGTTTTTTTAATACTATGCAGTTTTCCTGTGACACCTTTTATGTATCCACCAACTAAAGCAACAGGTCCATGATGAGGCTTTAACATGGGTTTCCTAATTTGAGAATTAATTCAGTCCATTATAGTTTGACACAAAAATAATTAATTGCCGTTTTGAGGTTTTGAAAAAAACAACTTGCTTTTCTTTGATTTCATTTAAAGAACCTATAAGATCACACAGGCACACGCGCTCACACAAAGAGTGGATTAAGATATGATAAGAGATTTCCACAACAGAGCCTGTTCTTCCAGCCTGTCTCATTAATTCATGGCTAATCCAATCAAAGCAGCTCTTGGGGTCTGCAGATGGCAGAGTAAGAGAGAGGAGGGGGGGGGGGGGGGGGGGGGGGGAGGAGGGGGCAGAAATTGGAGGCACCGACCACCGTCTCTGATCCAAGCACCCCCCCCCAGCTCACCTCCCCACCTCTGGCCATCAGCACAACCTGTCCACTCCGTCACCATGTGCACTGCAGGCCTGACAGCCTCAGAGAGAAAGATCAAACCGTTGCCATGGAGATTGTGTGTTCGCCCATGCTCTGCACTCGCAACTTCCTCCCCCCCAATGTCCTACCTCTTCTAACCCTTTCCAGATTTCCACTAGCCCTCCTCCCAACCCTCATCCATCCTTAACATTTAACATCTAAAGAGATGAAAGATGAGGGTCTGAAACTGCACATGTTGCGAAGTTAAAGTGGAAAACACAGAGAGGACAAACGGAGGTGGTCAGAACTGGGAAGGTAATCAGTCTGTACTCATACATGTGGGCGTCTCTCTGCCGAGAGTATTTATCTAATGTGTTTCAAGGCTGCCGAATTTTTGACATAAAGGAGAACCTTCACTCGAGTCACCTGCCTGCTTCAGGACACGGTGGAGATGCAGTCCTTACATAGCCTCTGTATTATTTCCCCAACATACTACTAATGTGTGTAACATTAAGATTGTGCAATAATTCTTTACAATCATGTCTGCACATGTGGAGCACATAATATGGGCCCCTATTAAAACTATTACATCACCAAACTTACCAAAAACTATCAACAGAGCACATACCCCTGCCGGGCTGCATGATGCTTTATTATTATATTAATAATAATAATAATAATAATAATAATAATAAAGTTTATACTTCAGTAATTACAAAGTCTTTTTTAATAAGTTACTCAGTAAAATGAATATTTAAAATAGCTGGACAAACAATCATTTGCCAAAACAAAATATTATCCTTAAGACTATAAGAAGAGTCATGTGATATAAATGTGTTTTTAAGAGTGACTCAAACATTCAATGAAACCTGTCAACAGGTTATGTATCAGACAAACTAAAACTTGAAAGGTGACCTGCTTGCTTGAGGTAATGTTGCTGCCTCCTCACAGCATGAACGCATTCAATCAAAATGAACCATTAAGACTGACAACTTGGAGCAGCTATGTACAGTATCCTGATGCTTCAGTCAAGCCCAGACTTGATTCCTTTTCTGTGGAATTACACTCGCTCCACACGCAAAAGAAAACTCACACTAATGTTATATATATATATGCGCCTTTGCTTTCTCTCTTCAACAGGTGTGTTTCCAACCTGTGGAGTTTTATTTCCCAGGAGCCACATTCTGCGAGGACGACCTCAGAGGCTGGCAGAGCACGAGCTGCCTTGATCTTGACCGATGAATCTGAGATAAGCGCCGCGTTGCCCCGGAGGAGTCTGCCTTCCTGGTAGGCGTTCATTCCACACAGATATGACACTGAAAGTCATCATCACACTGTACAGTAGGTTTTCTCAGGAAACACTTGACACAAACAATGAGTCATCGGTTAATGCTTTAAATCTCACGGCAGATCCAGGTGTCTGTTGTTGGTGTGATGAACACTTGCCTGATCTCTGATTTAAGTATTTAATGTCTCTTACACACACAACCTGTGCAAGACAAAAGACATTTAACATACGTTCAATCTGCCATTGACAATAAATATAAAGTATACTGTGTTTTTTAGACCCTGCAGGCCTATAACAGACTGGAGGGATTATATATCTCCTCTGACCTCAGAACACCCCAGGAAACTGCAGGGGGGGCAGGAGAAGGTTGCTGGGGAGACATCAGGGCTCCCTTGCTTTAACCCACGATCATGGATAAATGGAACTTGCTGACTACAGCTTCCACATATCAGTGTCATTACAAACAGTTGTTTTAACACGAAGAAATGTACATGCATAGGTAATACACAATTAACAAAGCACATTACAGTCAATATTTATGCTCAGGCATCGTTTTAGTCGACAGTCTGCAAACTACATCTAGTGCATTGAGAAACTGAGCAGCGTCTGATCCAATTTGCAGGCAAACTTCATCCATGGCACACCAGTTTAACATGTGGGTTGGGTGCTGCACCAGTGATTCCTGTGTAAAAACATTACCAAGACAGGGTCTGGATTTTAAATCATCTTTTCTGTAGCCAGAAGTCAGATCCAGGGATATGCTTTTAGTATTAAAATCGATGCCTTACATAATCTAAGATTATACACAGTCATTGCAGAGCATTAACCATCTAATTACATGAGAATCTAAGGCCCTGTTCAAACCTGGTATTAACATTTGTCTGTAGAGCTGATCAGTTCAAACCTGGCATTAGAATGCGTCCCCATGTGTGTCATGATTGATCACTTGTGATCGGATCTCACTTCCCTTCCTATGCAAATGATTTCTGTTTGCAAAATAACAAATTATGTTGTTATAGCAAGTCCGATGAGTTAGTTGTCAATGTGTGTGGGTGGCAATCGGTGTTTATATTGAGGCAGTGGCCAGAAATGAATCAATGTATGGAAAACATGTGTCAAAAATATTTCCCCTTCATTATGAAACTGTAGCAGGTCAGAGGATGTCAGCTGAGTAGGTGGCCATCCTGGGCCACATTGAAGGACCGCCGCGGAATGTGGCCACATGCGTCCCAGACCACCTCAGATTACGCTCAGAGTGTTCGGACCTCAAATGGGTCCTCCATATGTTTTGGGTGCGTTCACACCTGCACATGCAAGTGTTGATAGGATCGCTCAAGATGGACGTCAATACCAGGTCTGAGGAGGAGGCGGTTTGCTGCCAGATCTACTACCCAGGCTACAGTTTACAACATTGATCAGTCACTAATGGCTGACTGGACAATGCTGATATGAAAATAATTATTCATTACAAAGCTACTTTTAAATTACTTTGTGTTGGTCTTGGTTCTGGTAATTACTTTGCAGCAGGTTTACACTGACAGATCTCTTCTTTTAAGGCAAACAAACACCTTATAACTATCTATTCAATAGAAGGGAAATCTAAGGGAGAGGATGGGGGGGGGGGGGGCTGCTACTATCCCTGCCTTAACTAGTGGGGGGGGGGGGGGGTATGGCATTGTAATGCAAATGTCACTGCCTTGTCTGCTGTTTGTGGCAGGAAATTTAATTAGCAGTTGTGTAGCTACGATACAAACAGGTGGAATGCTAAGAATGCTCCCGATGACACGCACAGACAGCAGAGACAGACAGAAAAACATTTCATTTCACGAGTTTCAACTTGTTGCCATCGTGCAAGGGCCAATCAGTGGCCACATTTTTTTGGTGTGTGACAAGATTTGTTTCTTTGTATCCTAGCAGCGTAAGCCTACAATGATTTCCAAAATGTTTGGAGCTGGAAGACTTGATGTGAGAGTAACGAGGACACTTAAACTGTTTTCCTTTCAGCAGATTCTTACAAAACTATTACAGCGGGCCACTTAAGAAGAAAAGCTATTATCAAATAAATTAAATATGAAGATTGCGAAATTTGACACATTTCACATGTACAAATGGCACTATTAAATTCCACTTAACAAGCCCCACAAGGCGTTCTCTCAGTTCTGCTTTGCTCTGTGGTTTCCTGACATGCTTTTGACTGGAGTTGGGGGATAACCCATTAAAATTGTGTTAATATCAGACAGTGACATTAGCACAAACATCCAAGCACAGCAGGAGGCATATGCAACTCTAAGAATATGATCAACTGTAAACAGCAGAGACAAAAGGTGATGGCAGTGACTAGGTCCATGTCTATATCTGTTGCCGGCTATTGGATTGAGCACTTCTCCCCGGGGCAGCAGTCGGCCTCATCAAGATAAGCTAAATACAGCATGAGCGAGCAAACACACATACGTGAGCCCATTCGCCGAGCACACTCGTGTGTACACACACACACACACACACACACACACACACACACACACACACACACACACACACACACACACACACACACACACACACACACACACACACACACACACACACACACACACACACACACACACACACACACACACACACACACACGTGACCAAAAGCTGTCAGATCACCCACTGCCCAAGAGACCACTGCAGCTGTCCTATTGGTAGCTGAACTGTACCACACACACGGGTCCATTTAACACTCAAAATGGCACACGCATAAGAGTGGACACTATATACAAGCATGCAGACACTTCCAGAGATCGCATAAAATAAAGCTAGAGGAGGTTATGCTTCAGAAAGGAGCATATTCATCTGTTAATCACAGGCCAGTCTTTGCTGAAAAGGACAAAAGTATGACCACAACCAGAGGCTGCAGGCAATGCCAATAAAAAAAACAGCATGGTCACTGAAATTGTGGATACAGACACATAAAAAGTCACCTGAAGTGCTAAATAATAATCTGACCGCAATTTTTAGACGGACATTACACCTAATCACTTTCTCTACCATGCAAGCCAGTAAGAAATGTATTAATAACCCTCCAACCACCAGTTGCTTTGCACTGTAAGTCTCCTTCTCTGTGCACCTCTTCCTTTCTGACCTGCCTCCTCAAGCCAAAGCTATGCACTCTGACCACAAAGAGGGAGATGAAAATAACCCGATTAAAAACACTGACTTTTAAAAAGAATAACATTTTGCCCCCCTGCCTCACTCCATCCCCTTTTCTTTCCATGACTTGGGCGTATTTGTATATCAAGTTGCCATGTAAACATAACAGTGTCATGCTCAAATTGGGGGTGGGGGTTACACACAAGATTTTTCGGCGCAGTCATCTCTTTATTTTTTCTTTGTAGCTGCGGAGAGTTGTCCGGCCAATCGCAGTCAAGTTTCTCGGTCTCTGACACTTCAAAGCAAGTCAGGTTTTCTGTCAATGCACAAGGCCACAGAGGAGTAAAAACCACGGGGGAAGTAAACATTCATGAACATTGACCTGTAACATATACTACCGCCTACATATATCACACTCAGACCTACTTTTTTGACCCTTTTTCCCTTAAAGAGGAAATAGATATTGGGCTACATCAATAACACAACACCTTAAATGAATCATTTGAGCTCTATTCCTTATGAAGATGAATACTTTCAAATGTAAATACACATTTGAAAGTTTACAGCTCAATTCATTAGTAGCAAGACGAGAGGGGCATTAATTAGAGGATTTTTCATGCTGCAGAGATTCTTCCTGATGCTTCAACAGCGAACATCTCAAATGACCGAGCACCTGACAGCTGTCTCCGAAAAGATACTTCATTAGAATTAATGCATCTTGGGGGTGGGGGGGGAAGAGAAGGGGGAAAGTATGCAAAGAGATGGAGAGCAGCCAAAGCAACACTGTAAAACCAATGAAAGAAGGAACCTAAAATCATGGCAGGGTGGGGTGGGGGGTTTATACTTTCCCTTGGTTTCTCCCTATAGATGTGGCGTAGATTGATAAGAGCATTAAACTCTGCAGAGGTGAAACAGAAAACCCCAATGAGACCTGCTGCTTGCAAACAATTCGCTTTCAACAGGTACAGCATCAGGTCAACTTGGGAGGAGCTAAATGACTTGTGATGAGAGAAGACTAATGAATTCCCTGAGCTTTGTGTGACGTGCAGCACTGTGTGTGTTATCTGATTCCTCCTTTTACCGCTCGTATGAAAACAGCACTTTAAACACTTCATCTCTTCATCCAAGACTGTAAAAGCAAAGTATTAAAAGAACCATCACAGCACCACCTAGCTGCAGCAGACCAAGTTATTAAAGTTATTTTTTTAATATTAAAGAACTTCTTCACTTTGCAAAGTGCCTCGTGTGTTAAAAAATCAGACAGTCCACGTTTTAAAATGGGATCAACAGAGGGTGAAGCTCGTTTTGACAGATCAACACACTTCTGGGAGAGAGGCGTCGGGTTTGATAACGTTGGTGTCGTAACGCAAGTTCACAGGTTCGATTTCGGGCTGTGCAACATTTCTCCAATCCCTTTACTCCTTTCACGAACAAGGTGTAAACGTGTAAACCACCACAACCGAGCTGAAAGTGAAGTTGTCCTCCCGAGTATCACTCCTGCCTGCAGCGGGCGTTTGTTGCCGTTTTAGAGCCCCACAACCACCGCTGCTAACACCAGCTAGCCTCCATTTACCACCTGCTCCAATGTGCGGTTCCCTGAGACAGAGACGACCGAGGAAGAAGGCGAAGTTTGTCCGGTCACACACCGACAACACCGAGCTGCCGCCAACGACAACAACAACACCAACAACAAACTCTACGAACCGAACTCACGCTCGGTCTCTAAGGGGAGTTCTCGGTTAGCATTAGCCGTAGCTCGCTCGCTAGCCTCGGAGCGTCCACCTCAGCTGCTGGGACCGAGCCGGAGGTGCGTCCCCCGTCTCGACGCCTCGCAACACGGGCAGCAAGTGCAGGAAAGGGACGCGGTCGCATCGGACGCTGCTTCGCACGGAGGAGCGAAGTGAAGCCAAAAAAGCAAAGCGGCACAAGTGAAGCCGATCAGAGCCGCAGCAGGTGAACGTGACTTAATGACGAGCGGAGCGGTGTCAACTTGGGGCGGACGCTTCAAACAAGGGGGGAAAGTTGTGTTGTGGAGAAGAACCGCGGCTGCTCGCGACACGGGCTCCCGGGGCTCGCGCTCCCTCTCCCCCCCGCGCGGACTGAGACCAACTCCGGCTGCGGACGGTGCAAAGAAAAAAAATATTCACCTTCGTGTTGGGGAAAAACTTCCGCTCGGCTCTTTCTCCTCCACTCGCTCGGTGACTTCCAGATGCTGCGGCCGCTGTTGCTGAGTGTTGCGCCCGTTGGCAAGTAACTGTCTCCACGGCTACAGTCACTATGGCGCGGCGGGGTCTCGAGGCAACTGTTGCTACCCTCCAATGGCGACGTCAGGGCCCTCACTACGCGGGGGAGGGGCCGAGGGAGCCGCCGGCCCCGCCCACTTCCGCCCAGCTGTGGGTTGGATCGGAACCGCCAGGAGGCGCTCTTAGCCAGGAAGTGGTGGAAAAAGCTTTCATTTGCTTGTAGTATCTAAAGAAATATACATATTTCATTTTGTGTTTCATATTTTTGGTATTTTCTATATTTGTAGTTGCACAGACACACCACAGCAAATCCATTGTGTGTGTAAACCTGCTTGGCAATAAGATTCTGGCAATAGAACGATTTGATTCTCATTATAATGTTATGATTTGGTGCTTAAAATTAAACTGAATTAAATACCTTTTATTTTTGTTCATTTATGTTTTGCCATGGATTTTTTTGAAGCACTTTGTAACCTTGTTTAGATTAGTGCTATACAAATAAAGTTATTATACTATAATAGTAGCAGTAGTAGTAACAGTAGTAGTAGTGGGAACTGTTGGGTTTCTCTATGAATGTTAACATCTTTACCTTATAATGTTATGATTTGATGCTTAAAATTTAACTGAATTGAATACCTTATATTTTTATAAATCGTTTTTTGCCATGGATTTTATGAAGCACTCTGTAACCTTGTTTAGATGAGTGCCATACAATTACAGTTATTATATAATTATGGCAGTAATAGTAGTAGTAGTAGTATTTCACTATATAAATAAATATAAAATATAATGAAACTGAATATCTACCATCATGAGCCCACTAACCTGTCAGGAGGCCCGAGGGACACAGATGTGTTGTTTGTGTTGTTGCTGTACAATGTGGTCACAATACAAACCAATCAATAGTCTTACACATATTGATTTATTTGTAGTGGTGTTTTTTCCAAATTTTCAAACGTAATCACCTAAGATTCTTAAAAACTTAAAACAAGCCTATTATATGTACATTTTCTTTTTAAAATACTACAAGTCTTGCATCTGGCCTTGTTTCCTACATTTCAGATCTTTAACACACGGTGGCAGTATGTGTCTGTATTGTAACACAACATAGTCTTTATCACATTCATTTTAAAACAACTTAAATCATATCTTCCTCTCTTACAAGATTAAAAGACTCAATAAAGTTTAATTGTGGAAATTTTAGGATCCAGATCTTGATTTTGTTTTTGTTTTGGTGGAGTATTAGTTTAAACCATCATAAAATATTTATTAGTTAATTAAAAAAATATAAGATCAAAATTTATTTCTGCCTGGCTTTGGGTTGAGGGGATGGTTGTTTTGAGTGTTTATATTCATTATAGACTTTGGCCTCAAATTGTTGAATTGTATTATTCTACCTTGTTGTAGCTAATATATGTTTATTCGTGATTTAGTCTGTGGGAACAAAAATATTTCCTTCAGACATCATGTTTTTCTTTGTTGATTCGTTGACCCTGGTGGGTCTCTGCCAATTTTCTGTCATTACTGCTTCCTCATGTCACTTATTATATATATTTTAGTAGTAACAAATAGTTGTAATAGTAATAAATAATACAAAATAAAATACTGACTGAAATGCTTCTGTTTTTCCATAAGACAGTTTACTTGATGTGCTATATAGCTGCTGTAAGTCAACCAACAGGAAATGTTTTCACCAGCTATTCTGTGAATTAATTAAAGCAAAGTAGAAGAAGCAAAAATACCATCAAAAACCAATGGAGCTCCTCAAATATGAAAAAATCCACTTTTACTTGTCTTAGATTAGATCAATTTGAATATCTTTGAATTTTGGACAGAACATGACGCCACCTAAGGTTCAGACAACCCATTTTTCTGGGTAAAAGATTCATTGACCAAAAAAACGTTTAAATAAGGTAAATGGTTGAGTTGAGTCAATCTAATGTGCTGCAGGCTGAATGTCAAACCAAACCAACAGGTGGCTGCAGCACTTGTTACAGAGCTCCGCCCATAAATGAGTTTGAGAGTCTGCCAGATAAGGAAGAACTCACACGGTTATCTCTCGTCACCTCTCACACAGGTAATGGAAATATGATTGTAATACATGTTACCTTTCTATTTAATCACAGTTATTATTTAGGTAAATCTTGTCTGATACTCTATTGTGACTTTGGTTGTAACTCTTGATGGTTTTGTTTGTGGTGATGCATTAAAGTAAATTATTATCCCTGTTGAAGGGAATACAAAAAAAAAAGAAAACTCACTTTCTCTGAATGAAAAGTTACACATGTTGATATTTTAAAGGATGTTACTGCTCAGTATTTTAACAACGACACTGATAACGACGACAGCTCAACACTTTGTTTCCAGTTCTTTGATAGTTCTTTAAATAATCGCAAATTTTTCGTTCATCCATACATGCTTGTGTCTGCAGCAGATCAGCACAGTGAGCTCCTGCACCTCAACTCGCTTCCTCTCTAAAGTATATATAGAAAATTGCAGACATTCTCTATCCATAATCTGCGTGGAATAGGTTTGTACTATGGTACTGGGTGGTTACATTTAAACAAATCTCAATTTTTCTCAATGTAAAACCATTACAAGATTTATCGACAGCATTTTCCAGGAGTCAAAGCCTTCTGGGAGCTGTAGTTTTTGAATGCTAAAAAAAAAAATCTGGAAAAACTGGAGAATAAGCAGCAGAAAATTAAAGTCAAAATACTCAAGTAGTCAAATTGTCAAATTGTACTTAACAAATGGATTTCAGTAAATGTACTACAAGACATTGAATTCAGTATTCAAATTATGATAATAGTATTTTGATTGACTTTGATTTTTCATTAGTCATTAGAGTACAGATTGTTTAAATGTATTCATCTACTAAGCTTAATCACATAGCAGGGTGGCCACAGACAAGAACTGGGCAAATATGACTGGGTTGTATGACAGGGTTTATGTACACACTGTGGAACTGTGTCTTTCATCAA